>CAUYON010034615.1:0-25164 GCA_963573935.1 Arctocebus calabarensis
ACAGGGCACGATTCATATACATTCAGAAATATTTTGATCATACTGTTACAGATATCCTTCATGGCATTTCCTTGATCACTATATAAAGACATTAATACGCTACCTTTAATAAGTTTCGCCAGTACCCTGCTAAGATGCACCGTAGGTGTGTTCCCACTAATTGCCCTCCCTCTACCCATCCTCCCCCCACCCCTCCCCTCCCTTTTTAAACAAATCTCTTTCGAGGCCCATCACTTCTATTGTCCTTCTTTATCAAAAGATAATTTTTGATAAGGATAAATCTTCTGGAGGAAAAAGCTCTGGCTTTATTGCATTAATGTCTGCTTTTTTTTTTGAAATAGTCACTTAAATATTAAGCAAAACTCCAAATACTGAAGATCGCTATTCTACAGGAAGAATGAGAATTTCTGATATCTCATCTTGTTTTCTACTAACATTGCCTTATTCAATGCACTCATGCTTTTAAAATCATTTTATATGGGCTCGGCGCCTGTGGCTCAACGAGCTCAGGCACCAGCCATGTACACCTGAGCTGGTGGGTTCGAATCCAGCCTGGGCCTGCCAAACAACAATGATGGCTGCAACCAAAAAATGGCCGGGCATTGTGGTGGGTGCCTGTAGTCCCAGATACTTGGGAGGCAGAGGCAAGAGACTCACTTGAGCCCAGGAATTGGAGGTTGCTGTGAGCTGCAATGCCACAGCACTCTATCCAGGGTGACAGCTTGAGGCTCTGTCTCAGAAAAAAAAAATCATTTTATATTGAAGGATGGAGGATATGAATTAGAATCCTGGAATAATAAAGGAGTTTCAGAAGGTATTTAATTTTACCAATTCAAAACTAATCTATGGCATATAGTGACTCACTAAAAATATTTTTATATTTTCCTTAGGGAATTAGAAATGGAATTTTTGTGAATGCCTGGATTTCTTTCCTTTAATGGAAAATCTGCTGTTAACAGATGCTGCTTCCTTATACCTTCTTCTAGGTACCCAGACACTCGGAGGATTAGCTACTTTAGACTTCAACAGCGTGTTCTGTTTACTAATTATGGCTAAGCCTCAGAACATGTATCTGATCTTTGGTTTGAAAGTGTTCCTGTTTCCTAATTTGCTTTCCTTAGGTAACAACCTTAATAGAAATCCCATTAAAAAACAAGATATTTTTTAAAAGACAAAGAAAGCAATTGTTTTGTCTTTTGTGGTTATTACACAGTTACTGCCACTTTTTCCAATTAGGTGGCTTTTATAAAGAAAACATTTTTCCAAAATACAAGAAATCTTGCTGATGAATCCAAAAGCACTGAATGCTAGTTCTGTTTTAAGGTAAGGCATTCTATTCTCGTCATGTTTCCAAACCATTCTGCAGGAAATCTAATTTCCATTTTCCCTAATAGTATTGTTAATGACCTTGAGTTGTAGAAAGACAATGTGATTAGGCATGCCTAGAGTTTGTATATATGCTATGCATATGTCAACACATGACCTGTCAGCATTTTTCATATTTCTTATATTATAAGGACAGGCTCTCTTTATTTGGACCCAGGAGTATTATTAATAGACACTGTGGTACAGCCAGTACTCTTAACACTTCTTTAGAAACTAATTTCGCAGAAATGGACAAAGAATGACTTTGTTAAGGTTAATTACTTAGTATTTGCCACATCTGAAGGAACACTGACTGAGAGACTTGCTTTACTGCACAAGGAGTGTGGTGCTAAGTTTATGGGTTTAAGAGTCTCCTGAAGTTAGCACTGCTTATAATTGTAATAGATTTGCCAAAGACAACAATTTCAAGCTGAGACTTTTATATGAATGCTTACAAAGCCTACTCCTACTGACTGAATTAAAAAAAAAACAAAAAACCCAGAACTGACTATACTGGCAATTTTGGCATTTATCTGTTAAACCTCATTGGTTGGTCTGTTTTCAATCATAGGACTACGCATTGGTATTGCAAATTCTCCTCCATTCCGTGGATTCTTGCACTGTGTTAATTCTCATTCTCTTAGACTGCAGCACTGTCTAAGGCAAGTGCAGACCATTTCCCTGGAAATACTCTCAGCTGTCCATCAGAAGATAGCCTGGGGTTAAGAGCACATCTTGGTGGAGTGGGGAAGATGCCAGCATCTGAGATTTGAATCTGGCATGGTCACTCACTAAGTGTGTGACCTTGGGCCAATTATTTGCTCCTCTCATGTCTCTGTTTTCTCATCTTACATGTGAAACCTTGTTTCACCACTCCACTTCCCACCCCATTTCCCCCATCATTCTCCCCTACCTTGTTGTGTTTTCCTTCCTGGCTCTTATTACCACCTGGCATGATGTGTGTTTGTCTATTGGTTTATTTATTCTCCGACTCCATCCACTGGAACTACAGGACCATGAATGAGGCGACTTTGCTTGTTCCACCACCACATATAATTGTGCCAGGCACATAACACATACCAGATGCATCTACATAAAGTCAACAGAGGGACGAATGAATGAGGGAATTGAAGATGGAGATATAGGCCAAATGTGATGCTTCTGGAAGACTGAACAGAGTAAGCAGAGAAAAACTGGAAGTCCAACATTAGAATAAAAGAAATAATCCAGGAATAGGAAGAAAAGAAGCTTGATTAACCAGAACAGAGGGATAGGTGACTTGAAAGTAGTGTCATGAAAGCGCATGGAAAGTAACTCTGTCAGCTGCAGACCATACCACAGGCAGCATGCCAAAATGAACCAGAGTGGAGGCTCACTGGCGAGATGGTTCCATGCCTAGATAAGGACATTGGGAAGCCCAAAACAATCTTAATGTGTTCTATCATATCCTAAAACAAATGGGACGTTGCTCTCTTTTGTGGGTATAAAATCAAAGACAGGTGCCTATAGGGTAATGAGTAAAGGAAGCTGCTGCTCTAGCTTCCACATAGTGCTGACATGTTACTCAGGTGGTTGTATGCACACAATGAAGAGACATAAAAAAATGTAATGGAAGAATGCAGAGTAAGGATAACGCATAGGACCAGATGCTCTTGGCCACTAGGGCAGAGGAACTATCCAGTATCAAGACAATCGTGGTCCTTGGCACAAGATCTGGTTGTGGTTCTGAGATTTTAGAGCCATGGTTCGTAATGCTTTTCCTTTCATCTGCATTTTAAAAAGACTCATTTATCAGAATTTAAAATATGTAACAAGAATTTATATGACCTTCCAGCATTTTGGTCATTTACAATTTTTTACACTGCTTTGAATTTGATAGTTCTATGTACTGTGATAATCAGGATACTCAAAACTATTACTGCACTCTGTAAGTTTGGGTGATATCCACATCAGTCCTTAGCATCATGTTCCTGAAAGATTTGAAGAGGAGGAAGGGAAACGTGCGAGTCACACTTCCCCATCCACACCTTCCCCACACTTCTTCAGAACAGATGGCAGAGATGCATTTGTTGTCTCGTGTTTTGTTTTGAAATGTTTCATTGTAAAATAAACAATTCTTCAGTAGAGTTTTCAATTGTTAGTGAATAAATCTAGAGTCAAAGTAAAGTTAAATACCTTTACCCCACTACCTCTTCCCTGAAGCACAATCAAACAAATAAAAAGATGCATCAAATCAAATAAAAATAAAACACAAAGAGCTAATAAAACTGAAATTCTACAGGCAACTTATATCTTTGTCCTGATGTGTTTACCAACAAATTAATGTTTTCATTGTCCTGAATTTAGTTGTATATTGCCTTTCAGTATGTTTAAGGTGTTTTAGAGAAAATCACCCCATTAACAACTATTTATTGATTATTTCATCAAAAGTAAGTTACAGCTAGGTAAAGAAGTTTAAGACAAGGTCATTGCACTCGGGGGGACTTATAATTTGGTTAAGTGTTTTTCTTGTAAAATGATGACTGAAATTACAAAACAGTGTGTGTTAAGTGACAGCTAATTGGTTTAGACAACAGCTGCTGCAGAAGGTCAGAAGAAGGTGAAATGACTGACTCTTAGAACAGAGAAGGAAATGTTCATGCAAAGTCTGGGCTCAAGATTCAGAGAAGTAGAAAAGGAGGGATAGGCATTCCAGAAAGAAAGATGGTGCACATGTGTGTTTGGGGAGGGGCGCAATGAACTGTGGCACTAACGATAAAACTAAAGAGGTAGGAAGACACAGGACAGAATGCACAAGAGCATCCCTGAAATTATAATGTTCCAGAATTATCCCAAAATCTACTCACAAGTTTCCTTTGTTTTGCGACAGTGGGCTAGAATGTTATACTTTCAATGTCATTCAGTTATGTGGCAGTTTACTGAGTGTCACTGGTTACGTATTAGGTGCTGTAGATATAATGAAGTTAGGATATGGTCTTTTGCTTCCAAGAAGATCACGGTCTAATGTGGAACACGGAGAAGTAAAACCCAGGTTGAAAGTCATAGCTAAAATTGGGGCACCTTTGGCAGTTCACTAACATCCTATTTCAGTGAGTGGGCTCATGATAACGATGAGGCACAAAATAGAAGTCAGAGAGGAACGCATCAGGAATCATGTCTTCAATCTGCAACAAAGGACAATGGTACTGACAACTTGGAGAGCTCTGTGTTGTACGTAGATAACGTTTTTCTCTCTTTTCTTTCCTTCCTTCCTTCCTTTTTTTTTTTTTTTTCTACTACTCATAAAAAGAAAAGGAGATTAGGAAAAAAAATATTCTCACAACAGGAAGTGAGCCCTCCTGAATAAACAGATGCTTCCTGAAGAGAAGAAGATGAGTTTTATTACTCCTAATTGCTAGCATTTCATCAGAGCTAGCCTTCACAGATCACGTATTACTTGCCTAGCACTGTTCTGGGTGCTCTGCATGTATTAACTCAATTATCACAATAGCCCTATAAGACAGGCATTATTATTTTTCTCTTTAGAAGTATCTAGTTAAAATTAGCCAAGGTATCAAAGTTCATAAGAGAAGGAAGAGGATTCAAACTCAGCTCTATTCTTAACCAGCCTGCAACATGGCTTCCTCCTATGTAGAAAGAAGACCTTATGGGAGAATGGCAGTGTGGGGGAGGGAGACCCTTAAGAAAAATATCAGTAAGGATCAATTAAATCTAAGAAAAGTTAAAATGAGTGGAGCAAACTGATGAGAAGAGCCTTTTAAAAAAATGTTATAAGACTGTGGTTAGAACATAAACAGGAATGGTTTCTTTTCTTAATAAAAACTAATTTTGATTGAACATCTACATGTTATGTGCCTGGTACTCCTCACAGGAACCATTATTATCTTAATTTTGCAAAAAGAAAATTGAAGAGATTCATAGTTATATAGAGAGAAGTTTGTCAATCTCTACCACATACACTTAGCAAGGACTGGTGTGTCTAACTTTTACCACTTGAGGATCCTCTGGGTTTGTCTTCCTCCTACTCCTCCATTAGGAGGTGAAAAGCCCTGCTATGCTGGAGTAGAATCAGGGCACGGCATTGAGGGGTGAGGCTATATCTCTCACAGGCTTGCTGGCTGTTTGTGGCATTGCAGAACTAAAAGAATTATTTGGGATTTTTGGATAATCCATGCCTCTGCCTTCACCACGTGAACATGGAAAATTGTTGATCTCTTTCCATTTTCTCTTAAACCAGGATATTTTATCCACCCGACACATTTCAAGTTACAAATTCCAGAAGCAGAACTGAAAATCACATCTCTTCAAATGCCAAGAATAGAAAACCATAATCAACTCAAGTACAGGAGTTGGAGATTGCATTGTTCCTGTTAAATTTCTGACTGCCAAATAAAAACTTATTTACTGCTTGATCCAAATAAAGGAAAATACATCAAAAATTGCATAGAACAGAGAAAAATTAGTCATTCTTAAACTCATTAAGTGAAAAGATAAAAATGATGTTCACTAGATGTCTTTCATATGCCCTTGACTTTGCAAATTTGTGGTAACTTGTGGTTCTCAGCGTGAATTATGAATTATGACCTCATTTCATATATGAACCAAGTGAACTCTGGCATGGTTAATCAGTACCCTTCGGGTCAAACAGCTAACAAGTGGCAAAGGCAGCTTAGATATGCCTATGCTTGTTTTGTATTATACTATGTGGCCTCTAATAAAGACAGTACATAGTCTAACTGTTTCTACCAGAATTGTTATTAAGACTAAATATACCCCGAGCAATAGGAAAAGAACAGAGGTTTATAGGCAGAAATAATGCAAAGCAAAAAGGGCAAAAATTTTGGTAGAGGCAGACAAAAGACCGATATCTTTTAGCACTTAAAGTATTTTACTTCCAATCATAGTTTCCCAAATCTCTTGCTCACTTCCATGTCTTATGATGAAGTGCAATTATGATGCTGAATTTATTTTCCAGGAAAAAGAACTAGGACTCTTACTAATAAGAAAACACAGTGTTGCATTTCTATAAATAAAATTCCCCCACCCAAATGGTAAATGCTTGACTAAAGTGAAAGTCTCACTTTCATTCATTTACCTTTCTTAAATATTGTCTTTTGTAATAAATTTGCTAGTCTAAATGTGATTCTGTTAATGGTGCTCTACATGGGCTTATAAACCTGAGCACAATTAAAGAATAATCTGACTGAGACTGATAAGACTGTCTGTATGGTTTTGACCCTTAGAGACTATAGTGGGAGGATATTATCCTTTCTACTTTGTGCCACTCTCAGAGGACAGTCACAAATGTGTAAACAAATGCAAATGAGAAATAAAGGGGACAGCCAGATTGCCAGAGATCCATTACTTTACCCGTGGGTATGTGGCTATTACAGATCTGGGGCAAATGCCAAGAGCACTGAATATAAAAGGAGGCTCCCTGAAGTGAGTCATCTATTTAGACAACATCGGGTCAGATCCTATTGGGTAAAGAGGTTACACCATGGGCATCTGGTAGTCACCTGGGAATTACATTAATTTATGGCAGCCTGAACACAGAATAGCAAAGAGTCAGTAGAGTCTAAAACAGAATTTATTTCTATTCAAGGTGGAAAGGGTGGTTGGACATGCATCTTTTCCCTCAGTCAAACTTGCAAGCATGGAGGGTAACCATGATAGGTTTCAACTGTAAAGGTTTATTAAGGAATATCCTAATGTCTGGAAAGAGTTAATACTGTCATTAATGTCATCCAGTAAGAACTAGCTAAAGCTTTTTAAAAGAAGCTTCTTTCAAAATCAAGGAACAATTCACCATTCTGTGTAGAGAGCCAAATGATAGAAAAACAAGCAGGTCTGAGGTCAGGCAACCTGTGTTGGGAGCCAGGCAAGCCAACCAATTTCTAGTGTAATCTTTGCCAAGTCGCTGGATCCTCTGAGCCTCAGTTTACTCTTGTGTAAGATTGGGCATATTAACAACGTCTCTTTAGAAAGCTGCTGTATAATTAAGATGATATGCAAAATTTTACCTATAACCTAAATTCTGTTTAGTCATTATTGCTATATTTAAAAATAAAAAAAGGATTCCTAGGCAATATCATTTAAATTTAAATTTTAGTTTCTTGAACAGAAGTATGGAATAAATTTGGAGTGCAAGTTGATCTGTCTTCTCAGGGTTCAGAAGGAAAAGGGTAGCTGGAGTATGTTCTGAGCCCAAATCCAGTTCATCAATTTGTTCTTTAATACATCATACTTCTGGTGTTAAAAAATGTGCATACAAATTTTAGAATCAGTTTGTAAATTTTGACAAAAAATCTGTAGGGAATTTGGGACTGAATTGAATCTGTAGATCAGTCTGGGAAGACTATTGAGCTTTCCAAGCCACAAAAAAAGATACTTTCTTTTATTTTTTTCTCTGTCTACTCAGGTCTTCTTTATGTCTTACATATCTGTTGGCAGATGTATTCCTATGTTTCATTTTGTTAATGCTATAATATATGCATTATATTTGAAATTTTGATTTCTGTTGTTCATTCCCACTGCACAGAAGTGCAATTAAATTTTGTATACTGATCTAGTAGTCTGCAACCTTGCTAAAGTCACTTATTAGTTCTACTGTTTTTGTAGATGTCATTGAACTTTTTATTCAGACACATGTTGTCTGTGAATAAAGACAGTTTTATGTCTTCCTTTCCAATATGGATACCTTTTATGTCTTTCTTGCATAATTATACTTTCTCAGCCTCCTAGTATAAAGTTGAGTAAAAATGACAGCAGCTATCCTTGCTTGTACTCAAGAGTAGTAGGAAAGAAAGTTTTTGTTTGTTTTACTATGACATATGTTGTAGGCTGTAGGTTTTTCACAGATGACCATTATCAGACTGACAAAGTTCCCCCAATTCCTGGTTTAAAAATACTTATCAGGAATGGATATTAAATTTTGTTAAATTTTCCTACATCTATGGAGAGGATCATAGATTTTTAAAGTTCCTTTTGTAAATGACATTGAACTTTGAATGTAACATGAAACTTGCATTCATTGGTTAAACCCAATTTTGTCATAGCCCTTTGTTGGAGTCAATTTGCTATAATTTTGTTCAGAATTTTTGTTTCAGAGAAATACTGCTCTGTAGTTTTCTTGTAATGTCTTTGTCTGGTTTTTGTATTTGAGTAATCCTGGCCTCACAGAATGAGTTGGGAAGAATAGAGTCTAATACTCTTAATTTTCTGAGAGAATTATGTGGAATTGGTATTATTTATGACTTAAATGTTTGGTAGGATTTTCCCCATGAAGCTCTTTGAGCCTGGAGTTTCCTTTGTGCCAATAGTACAAGTTTTTAATTACAGATCGAATTTCTTTGGTAGGTCCAGAAATGTTTGGGTTATCTTTTTTTCTGGAGTAAACTTTGATAATTTGTGTTTTCCTTTTTCTTTGATCTTGTAGAGTGCCGTAGCATCACAGCTCACAGCAACCTCAAACTCTTGGGCTCAAGGGATTCTCTTGCCTCAGCCTCTCAAGTAGCTGAGACTTCAGGTGTCTGCCACAAAGGCCTGGCTATTTTTACAGATGGGATCTGGCTTTGCCTCAGGTTGATCACGAACTTGTGAACTTAGGCTATCCACCCACCTTGGCCTCCCAGAGTTCTATGATTATAGGCATGAGCCCTGCACCCAGTGAGAAATGAAAAATGAGAGCATTTCTTAAAGGTTCTCCGGAAAACAGATGGGTAGATATCAACTAATTCCTGGGCCAGGCACCGTGGCTCACGCCTGTAATCCTAGCACTCTGGGAGGCCAGATATTCATCTCACTAACTCTATGAACACATGGTAGTAGTTATTACTAGTATTATTAGCAATCACAACTAATGAAGGGGATAACGAGGGGGGGTAAGTGAAGACTTGGCTCAACCCTCCATTTTCAGCAGAAACAATGGCATTTCACTTCAGCCACAGCCTTGGTATTAATATCTAATTTCTTCTGCCTTCCTACTGTCCATCCAGAGTAAAATGACCCAGGTAACAGTACCCAAATCAGAATAATTTAATGCAATGTGCTTATCATTGTTTCATCACAGGATTTCTATTTCTTTTGTGGCCAACAACGACAGATTTCTGAAGTCTGCGTTGCACTGCAGTTGCTTAATAGAAGCTTGGTGTTATTTGCAGTGCCTAACGGCAGCCTGGTCTACCACACTTCCCAGTTGATTAGATTCTTCTGTAAGCTTCTGATTTGTCAATGTTTCCTCTATGATAAAACTGGTTCTTATTCTTTTATTTGCAAGCACATTGCAAAGCTACCTTAAAACAGAGATGCATAACTTTGGGAGCACTGAGGCTATTATCAGAAATCTTTTGCAAAGCTAAACACTATTTTTTTTGATGTCGGCTTGCATGAGACATCAATGCATTATTGGAAGTAGCTAAATATAAAACAAGCCAGATCTTGACACTTGCAATTTCCTAATAGAGTAAGGTGTGTATGCATTTGTGTTAACAAGATGACTTTGAAAACAGAACAGGACCAAGGCCTAGTATAAGGATACTTAGAATAGATGAAATTTAGGAAACTTAAAAGTTGTACTTTGGGTTCTATGCTGTAAAGTCTTGAAGTTTGGAGGGCATAAACTTTTCTTTTTATCCTTAAGTTCTTATTACATGTCAAACATTCTTTGCTGCATATGTAGAAATATTTGTTATGTGATATTATTAGCTCTGAGTTCCTGGGCTTCTTCCTTACATTTCTGAGTCTGTTTCCTTATCAATAATCTGGGGACAAAAACTATAGTACTTTACAGGTTATATTGTGTAGACCAAATGAGCCATTGTATTTGAATACATATAAACTGAAAAGCCTGTATTAAAAATCAGAATACATATTAGCTGGACATACAGGTTTTGGTGTCAAAGGACTTGGTTAGAATAGCTAGACTCTCCAATTCTTGGGCACATCATTTAAGCTATCTCATAGTTATTTAATTTGTAAAATAGGAGTAAATATTGCATTGAAATGGTTGATTGACAATAAAAATCCCTGTCCGTTCCCTTTCAAAATTCCTTGAAATGATAGAAAAGGTATTTAAAAAGTAATTGTAAAACTACATAGCAATGGAAAATAAGAATTTGTGCCAATAAGGGCTAGAGATTTAGAATCATTCTGAAAATGACAAATCAGATGGATGTGAGAGAGGAAGCCATGCTTCCAAAAGAAGCAGGAGAGCATCTTGTGAAGGTGAGAGCAGTTAAATATGTGCTCTGTGCTTAGGGTAAACCAGTGGTGTCCAACCTGTGGCATTCTGAGGTACCATGAGGATAATAATAGTAGCTGGGCATGGTGGCCCACACCTGTAATGTTAGCACTCTGGGAGGCTGAGGTGGGTTGATTGCTTGAACTCAGGAGTTCAAGACCAGCCTGAGCAAAAGTGAGACCCTATCTCTAAAAATAGCTGGGGATTGTGGTGGGTGTCAATAGTCCCAGCTACTTGGCAGGCTGAGGCAAGAAGATCACTTGTGCCTAAGAGTTTGAGGTTTCTGGGAGCTGTGACACCACGGCATTCTACCAAGGGCAACAAAGTGAGACTCTGTCTCAAAAAAAAAAAAATAGTAGTTCCTCATAGCAGTGTTTGGTTATTTGGTAGATCAACAAGAGAAATTATGTACCATTGCCTAGTCCAAGCTACCACATGGGACTCTTACAATAAAGAACTATTTTATTATTGTTGTTGTTATGGAGCCATACTCCATAATTCCTGGCTATGAATGTTATAGTTGTTAATATAATATCAATAAAATGAGAAGGTATCAACAGGTGATCTCTCTGCAAGGTCCTAGATCTGACACTCTAAGAGCTATTGACATTAAGGGGAAGTCAGAGGTGGGACAGGGCCAGGGACCTAGGGTGACAGGATCCTGGGGTGGGGTCACAGCACTCATTAGTAAGTACAGATAAGGGACTATAGGAAGCAAGGCATGAGGACAAGACAGACAGGGACGCACAAAAGTAAAGAGGACTTCCTCACCTGAGATGAGAGAGGAGAAGCATCTGTTGGGCTGGTGTTGTGGGCTCATTCTGGGTTCTGATGTTTTCACCTTGCTAAGCAAAAGTGTGCTGAGACCCAAGCACTGGAAGGAGGCCCTTTGTGTGCAGGATACCTCCCAGAAGGTCAGCAGTAGACTCATCCCACAGTCTCTCATTGCCTATCCTCCAAATTTCCCTACGCACCTTTGAATCAGGATAACATTGGAACAGATGGGTTTCTCAGGACAGTTCTGAATTAGAACAAGATAGAGCAAATCCATGGATTTAAGCAAGTTTTCTATTTTATTCTGTCAAGGATGAAAAGGCCACTCACAATTATATTTCTTAATCAATACAGTCTTCTACCACTTAATATGTATATTGGCAGAAAAGCAATTTTCAGTTTGATAGTGAGAAATGTTGCCAGGTTACAGATGGTTATGTGGTCTATGAAACTCCAAATGCAGAAAAACCTCTAAGTGTCTTTTAACAAGAGTTGCTTCTCCAAAACTGACCTCTGCACTTCAATTCTATCCCAGAATGCTATCCTTTACCACTACAACCACATCAAGGTCTTTATTGTTTTAAGAGAATGCAGGATAGCTTGGGACCAATTTCTAGACTTTTAAATAAAGAAGTCATCCGACTACATATTGTACTTCATTATCATAAAATGCCCAATAAAATTAGTTTGCAGATGCCATCTATATTTCCATATATTATTTATACAAGCTTGAGTTTTGTAATTTTGGGGGCAAGAATGCTGGTAGGAATTTGCATATTATTGAAATGGCATAATTTATTGACGAAGCACACAAATAATAGAGGTGATGCTTACAGCAGTTTGGAAGCTAATGTATAATTTACAACACTAAACAACTTTATGAACAAGAGTGAAAATTGCACATTAGATCCTGCCTGAGAAATACTAGCTATAAAACTCAGGCATTTTAGCATTAATTTTTATAACAAGGGTCTCTTGATGGGAAACTGATAGACCATTGGCCTTCAGTCTGTGAGTATAAAGAAGCATCAATCTGCCTAAAGAGAGAAGGCAGAAAGTCCTGCTGCCTGGCTCTCCAGTCCTCGAAGAGAGTTATAGCCCCTTTCATTAATATTTGCATGCAGAAAGGATACCAATAAAAGATTGTATTTAAAGTCCCCAATTGATGGGGTTGAACTTTATATGAATAATGTTATTCAAAATCAGACAAACTTTAGTTTATTTTAGAACCAAGATATTTATATTATAATAAGAATTATTAGAATGAACATAGCCTCTTTGGGAAGAAGTATGGTGAATCCTCAAAGAGCTAAAAGTAGACCTTCCATTTGATCCTACAATCCTATTGCTAGGCATCTACTCAGAAGAAAAAAAAAATCATTTTAGCATAAGGACATTTGCACCAGAATATGTATTACAGCTCATTTCACAATGGCCAATACATGGAATCAACTCAATTACCCATCAACACATGAATGGATTAATAAACTGTGGTATACGTATACCATGGAGTACTATTTAGCCATAAAAAGATGGAGACTTTACATCTTTTAAAACTTGGGTGGAGGTGAACATTCTTCTTAGTACGTATTACAAGAATGGAAAAGCAAATATCCAACGTACTCAGTACTAATATGAAACCAATAGATTAATAACTACATGCCCTCATGAGAGAAAAATACAATTAAATTCAAGTGGTGGGGAGGAGTGGAGTGAAAGGGGAAAAGGGAGGAGGATTGGTAAACTCTCACCTAATGGGCACAATGTAAGAGGTAATGTTGGTGACTGTATACTTTCTAGTAAAGAAGTAGAAAAGGTTAAATTCTTTCTGTCCCTCTCCCTTGGAACACCAGGGAATGGATAGGTAATCTGAGTTTGGCCAAGTATGTTTCAACTTTTGCCTTTCATCTTAAACTGAAGGTTTAAGAATAAAAAAAATATAGGTGGTAATATTTATTACAACAATGTGGGCTGACCAGAATCTACTGAAGACTTGTGGTATTCCTACTCTTTTTTGGCTCACTGGAAGTCCCTCCATCTCTATCCATTCCTAAAACTAATCCTTTAGACTTCTTTTATTCTTAGAGTTGCATTTGATATACACATCCATATTCACAAATTAAATTCTCTTTTGCTTAAGTTAACCAGAATTGATTTTTCTATTTTGCCAAAAATAACAATTACCACCAGCAGCTGACTGACATCATTGGGGGATCTTATTCTCTGCACTAACAGCTGAAAGACAACTTTCACTGATATACATAGGTCAGTCCAACATATTTTCACGTGAAACACAATAGTTTTGCTTCTTATTACATTTTGTTTTGTTTACTTTCCATTTCTCATATATCAAAACCCATTTCAACCTTAAAAGCACAACATCAAACTCCAGACTCAAAAAACAGTAGGTAGTTACTGTCATCGTTGTTGCTCTAAATAAGTCTCAGGGGCCTGCTAAAGGATGTTCAGTAAGAACGTGGAATCTCAAGCTCCAGATGTCGCTGGTGTCATTTAAATTAACCTTCTACTTTTTGCTTGTATTAGAAGCCCCAACAATTCCAGGTAAGTATATCAGATAGTAGAACATACACTAAACATCTTTCTGTTTTCCTCAGAGCAATTTAAGACTCTACAACCAACAAAGGGATGTCCTACCAGCATATCTGTTAATTAGTGAAAACATTTTTGTGAGTTAGAATGGTTTCTAGGACCTATTCAAGCAACACACGCTTTAAAAAGGAATATATAAGTACAATTAACTTTGAGCCAAACGTTCATGGTTAAAAAACAAAGTTGGTCACGTATAGTATTGGGATATCTTGAGGCCTTTTTAGATTCATGATGTCAGAGTTAAAATAACCCTTATACATGACCCACTCAAATCTTTAATTCACAAATAAGGAAATCAAGGTCTAGAGTAGTATACAGTGATTTGCCCAAAGTGACAGAGTTAGAACTCAGACTCAGCTTTCCCAGCTCTGAGTACAGTACAACACTCCACATTAAGGTCTTGTTTTACTGTTTCTTTCAAGTAAATTCACTATAGATTTCAACTGTATGGACTGTCCCTCCCCCTTTTTAAAATCCTGTCTACCCACTTCCAGGTCAGATGTCATGTCCTGTCTGAAAATTTGTACAATTCCTCCTATAAGAATTAATCAAGTCTTCTATCCGAGTTCTCTATGCTACTTTACTGCCCCTTTTGTGAAGTACTTATTATATCACTGTGTGCACATCTGTCAGCCCTGCTAGATTATAAATTCTCTGAGGGCAGGGATTGTGTGTGTCCTGTTCATCTTCAATTTTATTTTCTTTACAGGTCCTAAGAGTATACATGTGATAAATGTTTGTTGAGTCTCACTGAACATTCCCACAGATGTCCTGGGAATTCACAGTTTAAGATGTCAGTTCTTTTGACATCCTAACCAGCACCAGCATGGATACATGGTGCTTGACCCCAAAGTAGTCATGAAGGGTCAGGCTTTCAGGTCTGGTGTTGAACTGGTAGAAGAGATAATCTTTGGTTAATTCTCCTCCAATAAAGAAATGGAAGCAGCCATAGACTTCAATCACTTGTAGGGCCTGCCCATCCCTGAATATAAAATGTTAATCATAAGTGTGTCATGTGAAATAGATACTCTCAGATGCAAAGAAAGAAAATCCCTACCCACTTTGACTTAAAGAGAAATGAAATAAATTATCTCAGTGGGAAACCCTCAAGGAGGAGTAACTTCAAGTTTGGCTGATTTACTGGCTAGGTCTAAGTCTCGTTCCCTTGTTGGTCATTAGCTAGCTGCTGGTAGCACTGAGGATTACACAATTCCTTATTCACATCAAACGATAGAAAGAAAACCCTCCTTACAACTATGTAATGAAAAGCTTTCCCTTTAGTCTGAATCTAGGTCATGTGACCAACACTAGGCCAATTATAATCACTTACAGGAGAGTCTGACCCTGCTGGCTTAGACATTCAGGACTGTCTCTGGAGCTAGTTTTCATCTCGTTAGTCTCCTGGAAGGCTTGCGAGAGGAGTGGAACCCAAATAAATTTAGGTTCTATTCATAAGGAGGAAGGAGGAATGGATTCTGGGTAGGAAATCATCAGTGTACACTATCCAAAGTGACAATTCTCCAAACTGCAAATTAGCTCAAATAACCCCTTTTGTGGATTTTGTGTTGAGTCAAGAGAAAGAAAAACATTGTTTCTTTTTTCTTAACTAAAAAAACTCCCGTGTTATAAATAATAGATATTTCAGTGTTATCTTCCTATTGGACTAAATGAGTTATATCCTGATGATTTATGGACGGACAGATCAGGGGAAAATTCTTTTGTGTACCTATTAATGTATTTTTGAGAACCCATGGCAGTTACAAACCCCTAGATTGAACACTCTCTTTATCAGAACGTTCACTTCATTTTCCTTCCTAGTTCCTCTGAGTTCCTATTATGCAGCACTTATTTAGAGCGAGTCTTCCTTCCCACCTACTTGTACACAGTTGAGGGTGATTCACTGAAATCGTGCTTTGCTGATCATGGTGATTAAGGAAGGAGAGGAGCACATTATTGTGATAGGAAGTGGGCATTTTTCTCAAGACAAAAAAAGTTGATCCTGAAAGGCAAATTACTTATGGGTCTTAAATGTCTCTGAGCATATTCCTGGTACTCAGTGCTGTCCTCTCTGTATGGAGGATGTAAGTGCTACCTCTGGGATGCCTGAAGCTCCATGATTGGGAATATTTGAGATTCATTCTATATTCCCACTGAAGCATGGGTGTGCACTCTTTAGTCACCGACTGCTTGGCAGTGAGGGCTGCCCTCCTATGGCATGTGTAGTAATTCAGGGGTTATGTTTCCAGGGATGAAATCCTTTTCTAAGCATCAAACAAACATCTAACATGGGCTGGAGATGCAACAGCTGCTCTCAAATGTTCCTGTGTTTATTCCAGAAAGGAAGTGGAAAACTTTGACAGGTCTTAATGGGGCTCCTGAGGAGGACAGCTCTTGATGTGTTCCCTTACCCACGCAGCCAACTTGAAGCTTCTTGCGTGCAAAGAAGAAAATAGCTCCTTTGAGGCAGAGGCGGCAGGGTTACTATACCCTGTGGTGACACCCTCTCCAAAGCTTCGCTGCAAAAGGGATGACAAGCTCACACAACATGACAGGAGCCTGGGAACATTTTCTTGGAATTTGCAACTTGTTCAGAAGCCCTTCTGCAAAGAGAGGGATCCTCATGGGTCCTCAATTGCATGATATATAAACTGAAGAGGAGCTATAATTCTCTCATCCATGTATGTAGGACAATATGTGTCTATGTAGAATTTTGTTGTTGTTTAGCTTCTTCAGAAGGCATAGAGTAAACTTAAATATATACTTTAAAAATATTTTTATATACTCCACAAAAAGTTCATTTAGGAAGGGTGTCTCTAAATATCAAATGAGTGATATGAAATATCAAAATGAGTTTCTCCTACATTCACATGGCATGACTGAATATTCACTTCATTAAAACTTGGTTTTAATGATCAGAATATGGCTTAGAAAGAAAAAAAAAACACTGATTCAATAGCTCCAGATTTCTTTCTTATTTATCTAGAAAAAGCAGAACCCATTACCTCGTTCCTCCTTATACCATAGAGTTGAGATGATTTTAATCTTCACTTGCTCACCTCATTACTTTTCTGTTCTGATTTTACAGGGCTCTGCTGACTGTACCTTTCTTCCCTCTCTTATCCCTGGATTTTGTGCCCTGTCCCTCAGCACCTTCTTTCCTCCTAACCATCCCTTCTTACTTGCCTCTGAGAATTCTTTTCCTCATCCTGCATCATGTCCCGTGGGATTCCACTTTCTGCCTTTTACTTCTCCATGTTTCCACACGCCTCCTGATTGATCATCTTGCCCACACGCCTGCTGTCAGCAGTCATTTTTATGTTTGCTCTCACTGATACTTCCAGCTCCAACACTTGGCTGAGCCATAGATGCTAACATGATCTCTCTATTCAGTGTCCCTTGGGGATGTCAAATTTAATGAAGCTGGATCTAAACTTGGTATTTCCCCTCAAGTTTGCCCTTCCCTAATTCAGAGGTTGAAACTATTTTCGCAATCACTCAATGACGTTAGAAATCCCAGCCTCATCTTCTTTTCAACTCCCACATCCTTGGCCTGAAGATTTGACTTGCTAAATATCTTCTATATAGTCCCCTTTTTTTGTGTTTCCTTGTCTTTATTTAGATTCTTATCACTCTTTATCTGAATTTTGCAATCATTTCCTGACTTTTGTCCCTTCTAATTTGAGATCCCCTCATGAAAATGCAATTCATTCTTTACTTTTTCTTTATTGTTGCCAGAGTCATTTTCCATAATCCATATTTCATACGACACTGCCCTCCTTAAAATCTTTCTAGGATTACTCATAGTTTACAAAGTTAAGTTCAAACTTTTAGCAACATGAAGGGTCCTTCTGGATCTCTCTATTGAATACTAATCTCATCTTTCCACTGCCTTCCTCTGTGACCATCAAAAATGCTTTACTTCTTCTGGGCACAATTGATACTTCTAATTTCCAAATATGCTCCCATTTATTCATACATGCAGGTCCCTAGGAATGAAATAAAATTCTCCTCCACATGTTAACTTGCTGAGCCTGCAACACTCAGCTCAAGGATCATCTCTTCTAGGGAGCTGTTTTGGATTCCTTGTTCTGATTTATATTCTTTTCTGAGTTTCTTGGTTTACTTTCCACTCTAGGTGCTTAGGTTGCCTAATAATAATTTTTATTAACTCATGAATTCATGAAGGGCAAAACTGTTATTCATCTTTTTTGTCAACAGCTCTTTAGTATTTAGTTACTATTTGCCTGATGAATGAATGAATGAATCCAGGTTGCTCTGAGGAATACAAAGGACTTCTTTGACTTATTCTCTCTGCCCTAAAGAATCTTACATTATTCACACTAGAGTTAAGACATTAGAGGATAATAAAAATGGAAGGTGATATAATTAAATATGGAAAATTGGTATGAGCTACCAGTATAGAAAAATTATATTGTGAAATCAAATGTATTTTTATTTTTATCAATTTTTTTAGAAAACCTTTTGGGCTTTCTAATATTAAACTAAAGAAGGCTGGGGCTTTTTGCTTCTGGGAGGGTGGGACACAAAAGGAGCATTAAGAATAAAAAATCCAATTATTGGCATTGAGTTCCAAAATAGGTCCTTAAAATTCATAGCAGAGATGACAGTTTTGAAGGCCGAAGAGTTTTTGATTTGCTAGAACTGTATCTTTTTTTTTTTATAATTTTATTGAATCATAATTCTGTACATTGGTGCAATCATAGGGCACAATTCATATACATTCAGAAATGTTTTGATCGTACTGTTTCAGATAGCCTTCATGGCATTTTCTTGATCATAGAATTGTATCTTTTGACAGAGAAAAGATTTTTAAGTTGTGGTTAAGTCTGGAAGACTTCACATGTGGAAGTTATATAAGAATCTTAGAGAAGGGTCAACTACAGAACCTGATGCAAGGATATACAGAGGAAATCAACGCCCTTTTGGGGACAAAGGATGGGAATTGATGAGACAAAGGCAGGAATGCGGGAGAAATTAGATGTGGGTATTGAATGCTTGCTCTCTGTCTCTCACCCTAGGCTGAGTTGTTTGGAATTAGAAGACATAAAGTCACAGAGGAATTAGAGGGGTAGATTCTAGAAGAAAATGAAAGAGTGCAGCCTGGGAGTCCTGTGCTTATCTAAAAGTTTCCACTCTGACATGAGAAGTGCGAGTGACAGACTGTATGGAAGGATCTCAGTCTAGGCTCACAGGATACTGTACCCCCAGCAGGATACGGAGAGAACAGCCGAGAGGTTTTCTAAGTTCTTTGTAGAAGACCCATAAATACTGAGAAGGTCATCAGATAGGAAATCATAGGCTAACCAGGAATATTAGAAGATATTAATATGTATTGGTATAAACCACATGAAAATAACATTGGCCAGTGGGGAAAGAGGAAGCCTATAGAACAATCCTCTCCTCGGAACTTAGACTATCATCCAAGAGAAAGAAAAGAAAAGAAAGAATCTTAAATCAATAACATGAAAAATTTCAATTGGCCCTAGAAATGACTTATCTGTTGCAATTGATAGGTTTAACACTATCAACAAAAATGGAGGTTTAAGTGCAAAGATATATTCAGTTTAAAATAATTAAAGGATATAATATCCTTATACATCTGAGTTGTGAAAATAAATGACAGTAAGTAGGAGAGGTTAGGATGTGGAGAGCTGTCAGGAAGGGTTTGTGTAGGAAACAGAATTTGAGAGGGCTGCTAAAAGGCAGGAAGAAACTGGCTAAGGAGGACGTGACAGAAAGGAAGAACATGTCTACAGGCCTAAAGCTGGGAACTGTAGGTAAAACTCACCTGAATACAGAGGCTGGACTGTGAGTGGTGAGAACCCAGTGTCAGATTCCAAAGGTCCCTGGGTGCCAAGATGAAGAGTACAGAACTCGAGGACTTTGTCTGAGTGTCCTTTAAGAAAGGACTATCTCAGTAGAATTGTGCCAGCAGGAAGAGGGAAGATCTGTCTCTCAAAGGGCAACTTTCCCTCTGCCTTTTTGTATGCCAGTCCTCTTATATTACAAAGACTGAGATAGAGAATTTTATTCACCAGAATTTGGAGTTGGGGATGGAATTGGCTGAAAAAGACAAAGTGGCTTGGCTGGACCATTCTCTGTGAGAGAACCACTCACTACAGAGAGCTGTGTAGCCTGTGTCTAGAGCCTGGCTTTCAGAAAAAGCTGGAAAAGAAGGGCTAGGCCATGAGATGGAAATGTAAGAAAGAGGTAAGAGCCCTGGCCAGTGATGTAGCCTAGAAAAGACTTTGGGGAGCAAACAGGTATCTCATGGAATCTTCTTAAAATATCTTCAGGGTGATATGCAACGTAAATGTCCTCATCTATCATCCATAAAACCTAGAATTCATTAAAGTGAATATAAGCAGGGCTGAGTGTAGTTTCAGGGTTGGTGCTTCTGTGGAAGCTGTAGGTTGCACAGGAACTGGGGGTGGTGGTGGTGGTGGTGGTTCATTCTCCACCCCTCCCCTCAGCTCTCAATGCACAAACATGACACATAACTTGACTTTATTGACTATCTGGCTTAAAGGCTAAACCTCACAGGAATGCTCTGCACCCACTACCTTCACTTATCCTTTTTTCTCTGATACTTTTCTCTGATGCTTGGCCAATGGACAGGACACCATGGCAAATGATAGAGAGGAAGTATACAGGGTTTGGAGTCAGGCTTTTTGTTTAGTTCCCAGATGAGCCACTTCCCAGGAGCATAAAAACTCAGCACAAGTTGCCTAACTATAAAGTGTCCCTGTGTTCTCATCTGGAAAACAGGAATAATAAATACCCCATAACATCCTTGTGAAGACTAAATAAAATTATGTGGAGAGTAAGAGACATGGTGGAAAGAGATTGAACTTTAGAGATAAGTATGAATTTGGTTCTCACAATTTATATGTTGTATGACACTGAGCAAGTAGAGTGCTCTTTTGAGAATAAGATTCATCATCTGTAAAGGAAAGTATCTCTTGACAAACTGGTGCAAAGGTCATTACCAAGTGATCATAATGTTGTTAGGGCTTGGAAGTGGGAACTATGGCCAATACATGTCCTGCCACACTGAAGGTGTATGTAAATGGAACCCACCGCTGAGATTATCTACTGCATGCTACAGAAGTTGCTAGCCTGACAGAGCAATAAAATAGCCTGTTGAAGGGACAGTTGAGGTGTCACTTTTGAGAGAATTCCTCATGAGGAAGAAATTCCATCCTTATGAGTCCCATTAAATCTGGAACTATGGCTACTTCCCAGTCACTTCACAGAATTTTTTTTTTTTTTGAGACAGAATCTTACTCTGTCACTCTCAGTAGAGTGCTGGGGCATCACAGCCTACAGCAACCTTCAACTCTTGGGATTAGGTGATTCTCTTATCTCAGTCTCCCAAGTAGCTGGGACTACAGGCGCCTGCCACAGTGCCCGGCTTTTTTTTGTTGCAGTTGTCACTGCTGTTTTAGCTGGCCAGGGCTGGGTTTGAACCCACTACCCTCAGTATAGAGGGCCAGCACCCTACCCACTGAGCCACAGGCACCTCTTTAAACAATACCCAGCAAGGGACAAGGGCAAACATCTGGCAGGTACAACCAGCATGATTATCAGCAAGAGGTTAGACAGCTGTCACAGAACAGGGGCAGGGAATATGCTTGCAACTCAACCCTCCTCTTGGGTGCCTCTCAGTATTCTCTTGCTCAATTTTGATCATAAAGGGACAAAGTCGGCAGCCACAATTTGAGAAGAATGTGGTGACCATGGGGCTCAATACTCCCAAAAGTCAACATCTGGATTACCCCGCACATAAACCATCTAGACAGGCAGAGATGCTGGACGCTGAGGGGAATTCTGAATGGATGGAGAGTGGAGGAGAAGAACAGTGAGAATCAGTTATGTCCATGAGACTAGCTGCAGTGGCAAGGGCTGTAGCTTGTCCCACTTACTTACCTGAAGGCTGAGAACTTATGGTGTAGGGAGTTTATTGCAGTGGATCCCATGGTATGCTGCCCAGATCCATTCCTCCAAAACTAAAGTACTTACACCCCTCAGTTGCAGGAGTTTTGGAAACCCACAGCTCTTAGCAGAGGCTCTCTCTGAGTAAAGAAAAACACCTAACCCAAAGTCATGCTCCTTCCCACATGCATTGAAGACTAGTTGATAAGGAATCTAACAGGTCTGTTCCTCCAGTTCCCATATGGAGAACTTTGAAGGGTCTTCCAGTTGCAGAGTTCTCACTGCAATCATCAGAGGCTTTGTTGAGATTGAATGGCAATTCAAATTCTCTTGGGCTCAATCCATTTTCCTTCATTCCCTCCAAAACATCTATCCAATACCATTCTACATGCAAATCTTGGCCAGGGTCTGCTTTGTATTCCCTGACTAGTGACAAACATGCTAATTCTAAGTGTCTATGGATCATTCACATGGAGAAATTAGCTCTTTATTTAAGTGTCCTCTGCTGATGTTACTTCCTCATCAGCTTCTAAAAGTGCCCCCCATTTTAGAGTCAGTTGTAACATTCTTTCTTTCCACGTTCTTTTTCTAAACCTCCTGGTTTGATCCGAATGTCCTTCTTCAGTGTTTCCAAAATATTCTCTTTGGTGTCACCATTCCACTCTGTTTACAAAATCTGTTTCTTAAAGGCAGGGACTCTTTATCTTTGTAACCCCACTATTTACTATCTCATAGCAACTTGTCAGAAAATATTTGTGGAATACAAAAACCCCAAGAATATACTGATCTGGAACATAGACAGTAGTTGGTACAGGCAGTCCCCAAGTTACAAACATCTGACTAATGTATGACTCGCACATATGAGCAGAGGCGATTACAGGCAATAGGTAAATGTACCTATTCTAACTTAAATGCAAATTCAGCTGAAGAACAACCCTAGAGAACATGTCTCATTTCTAACCTGGGGACTGCCTATAATATAAATTTCATAGATTTATTGGAATATAGGCAAGAATAGAAGCTATGGGAGAGCTCTCAATCAGATGAGATTGCTGATGCTTTATGTGTAGTGTCAGAAGAAAAGATAGCTTATCACAGAACCCTGAAAAATATCAGCACTTAAGGAGAAAAGGGATAAAAGAGAGTCCGTGAAAGAATGATGAGAAAAGAGGAATCGGGGAAAGGTGATACTCCGGAAGCCCCTAGTAGAGAGAAATTCAAGAAAAAAGTATTTGACAGCACCAAATAACAATTAGGAATCAAAGAAGACAAATAAATGACTATTGGATTTCATTATTAGGAGGCCTTTGGTGACTATTTCTAGTTGCTTGTTGGTGGCATAGTCGGAAGAAATATATTGAGTCAATTTTGTAGATACTTTTCCTATGGCGAGTGGGTGCATCCATGTCTGCAGAAATAAGAAGCAGCACCAACTTCAGCTTCCTGTCTAAATGGTGTTCTCGCAACCCACTTTAGCAGGAGCGTCGTTTTTTAGGAGTCTATAGGGACTCCATTAACAATGCTGTGTTATCCACTTGGCTCTTTGTTTTTGTTTTTGATAGTTAGGATTTAGAGAGGTCAGGTATATGATTATAACCTTAAAACCTCCTACAAGGTCAAATTCTCACTGAAAGTTATAAATAGCCTAAGCAAGAATTACTCAGAGCTCAAATAAAACAGAGGTGGTTAAGTCACTCAGGGGAAACATATTTAAGTCAATTACAACTCAACATGGGTAGGTCTATCAGATTCCTTTCCCCTGTGACCAAAGAAGCAAGCATGAAGTAGAACTTGTTCCAAAGTGGGGAACATAGATACTCAGTCCCTATTTCCCTAAGAGTTAATCAAGTATGGACATATTTTGTGCATTGGAACTATTAGTAAAATACTTATACTATTTGTAAAATAAATACTCATTTTTATTCGATTCAACACACATTGAGTACTGTTATATGTCAGGCACTATGCTAGGAACTGGGGAAAAAATGATTGAAAAAAATTAAAACAAGTAACAAGAAAATAAACAACATAGTTTCTGTTCTCAACAAGTTATGAATAGGAATAGCAGTTAGAGAAATACTCCGATTACTATATGGTTCCAAAGGCAGTGCAAAAGTGATTTTTATGTAGACACAGAGAAGGGGAAATTCAGTTGGTCCTGGGAAGGAGGCCACCAGGTATGCCAGAGGTATGGAAGTAGTTCTTGCAGGCTGATTAGAATGAGGGGTAATCAAAGTAGAGGGAGAAAATCTATTGCTTTCTAAAAAACCTGTAGGAATAAAAGTTCTAAACCTTCTATAAGTTCCAGGATGAAGACAGAAAATTAATTTTATAATTACCTCTAACTTCATGGCCCTTATATTTAGTTTTAAACTCATCCTTTTCTCTTTTTCCTCAGGAAAACAAACAAACAAACAAACAAAAACCCTGATAAGATATAGTCAAGATAGTATTCTCACTTTTGTTAAAAAACAAACAAACAAACAAAAAACTCCCTGTGACTCTATTTTGCAGAAAAATACACACACACAAAAATCTGAAATTCCTTTGTTCCAACACACACCCATTCATCATTTGGTCTTTTTGTTTTAAAGTGTATACTAATCTACCTCCTTTAAAAGCCTCCCAAGGGGCCTTAGCTTCAGTGAACAAGGAACAGTTTTAAGTGATGGGCTTAAAGGATGGAAGAAGCTGTATAGGATTCAGGAAGAACATTCTTTGATAAAACCAGTGCTAAGCAGAATTCTTAAAATGGAAAGGAAATCATTTTGTCTTACTTCCAGGGGACTCTCCTATTTCCTGCTTCAAATGAGCAAATTAGGAATGGTTATTTCCATGATATTTTTCTCCAAGCTGGGGATGCTTACACTCAAAGTACTCCACTATGTTTCCAAGAGGGTTGAATAACTCAAGTTCTTACGACTTTCCTCAAGTAAACTTCCAGCTTGCTTTTCTTCATCATGTGTCTCTCTTACGACGTACTTCATTGGTAATGACTTTGAAATCCATACTCAAAAATTTCCAAATAGTATTGAAAAAGGGTAAAAAAAAAAGGGGGGGCGGCTCCTGTGGCTCAGCCAGTAGGGCGCGGCCCCATATACCGAAGGTGGCGGGTTCAAGCCCGGCCTCGGCCGAACTGCAAAACAAAAAAATAGCCGGGCGCTGTGGCGGGCGCCTGTAGTCCCAGCTACTCGGGAGGCTGAGGCAAGAGAATCGCT
>CAUYON010034616.1:0-29755 GCA_963573935.1 Arctocebus calabarensis
TCCCGAGTAGCTGGGACTACAGGTGCCCGCCACAGCGCCCGGCTATTTTTTTGTTCTGCAGTTCGGCCGAGGCTGGGCTTGAACCCGCCACCTTCGGTATATGGGGCCGGCGCCCTACTCGCTGAGCCACAGGAGCCGCCCTATTGAGATTTGTTTGTGATTTAATTTAAGGTTTGTCTTTAACAATGTTCCATTTTTATTTGAGCAGAGTGTGTAATCTGTTTTGGGGTGGAGTTTTCTACAGATAAGTTAGGGCTAGTCAGTTGCGTAGTGTTGTACAAGTCTTTTTTTTTTTTTTTAAAGAGACAGAGTCTCTTTTTTTTTTTTTTTTTGAGACAGAGCCTCAAGCTATCACCCTGGATAGAGTGCTGTGGCATCAAGCTCATAGCAATCTCCAATTCCTGGGCTCAAGCGAGTCTCTTGCCTCTGCCTCCCAAGTAGCTGGGACTATAGGTGCCCGCCACAACGTCCAGCCATTTTTTGGTTGCAGCCGTCATTGTTGTTTGGCAGGCCCGGGCTGGATTCGAACCCGTCAGCTCAGGTGTACGTGGCTGGGGCCTTAGCCTGTTGAGCCACAGGCACTGAGCCGACAGAGTCTCATTTTATTATTGCCCTCCGTAGAGAGCTATGGCATCACAGCTCACATTAACCACCAGCTCTTGGGCTTAGCTGATTCTCTTGCCTCAGCCTCCTGAGTACCTGGGACTACAGGTGCCCGCCACAACGCCCAGCTATTTTTTTGTTGCAGTTTGGCCAGGGCCGCATTAGGGAACCAGCCACCCTTGGTATATGGGGCTGGTGCCCTACTCACTGAGCTACAGGCACCGCCTACAAGTCTTCTTCCTTGTTGACTTCTTGTGTGATTGTTCTCTGTATTCATCTTACCTCTTAAACTAAACAGTCTAGTTCAAATAATATCTGCTTAATTTCAGTAATATGTATATGAAAGCTTGGCTGCTCTGAGCATTGTTGCCTCCCCCCACCTTTGTATTGCTATTGTGATACAAATTGTTATTTTTCGACATTGTATGCTTATCAGTGCAGATTTGTAATTATTGCCCTTTGTAGTTGCTTTTTAAGTCAGATAAGAGAAAAACATATATTTGTACCTTCTTATATGCTTCCTGTGTAGTTACCTTCACTAGTGCCATTTATTTTTTCTTAGGGATTTGAATTTTTTTTTAGTATCTTTCATTTCAGCCCAAAGGACTTCATTTCATACTAAATATTTCTTGTACGGAAGGTTGCTAACAACACATTCTTTTAGTCATTGTTTATCTGGCAAGGTCTTACTTTATTCTTCGTTTTCAAAGGAAATTTTGTTAGATCCAGAGTTTTTGGATGACAGTTTTTTCTTTTAGCACTGAGGATATATCATACCCCTGTCTTCAGGCCTCCATGGTTTCTAATGAGAAATTAGGATTCTTTGTGCAGGAATTGAGTTACTTCTCTTTTGCTGCTTTTTAAGATTCTCTCTTGTTGTTGTTCTTTGGCAGTTTGAGTATGATGGATCTAGGTGTGGATCTCTTAGGCTTTATCCTAAAATAACTGATTGTCTCTTCTGCCTCCTCAGTTTGCTGTTAAGCTCCTCTAATTACTTTTTCATTTTGGTTATTGTGTGTTTCACCTACATAATTTCTATTTGGTATCTTTTTCTTTTTGGTTCCTTTTTTGTAACTTCTCTTTTTTGACAGTCTCCATTTGTTGAGATATTGCTCTCCTTATTTATTTTAGTTCTTTGCCTCTGGTTTCCTTGAATTCTAAGCATAGTTAAAATAGTTGATTTAAGTCTGAGTAAGTCCAATATCTGGGCCTCCTCGGGGCAGTCTGTCGATTGCTTTTTTCCTTGTGTATGGCTCATACTTTCTTGTTTCTTTGTATGTTTTATGAAATAGCTTTCTTGTTTGTTTGCAGAATATTGTTGCAAGTGGGCATTTTAAGGAATATAGTGCTGCTACTCTGGAAATTAGATTCTACTTTCTCCTGAGGATGCCTCTTGTGATAATTATTATTGTTTATTTAGTGACTTTCCTGTGATACTTTCATGAAATCTGTGTTCTTGGTCATGTATGGCCACTAAAGTTTCTGTTCAGTTCACTTAGAGGATGGCTAGTACTTTATAGATATTTTCTTGAGTGCCCAGAACCAGTAAGTCTCCCAGCCTTTGCCCAGGGATTCTGTGTGGGTATTGGGGCTAACCCTGCACTCAACAGTGTGATTGACATCTCAGAGCTGAGGGCCCTTTCAGGTTTTTCCTGAGCCTGTGCATGTGTTTTTAGATCACCAGTAGTAAGTTAGAGCTTTTCAAAGCCTCTGTGTACATTTTTGTTACTCAGCTTTTTCTTTTTAGCTTTAGGTCAGCCTATTGTTTGCTTCCACTTTTACCTACTAACTCAGGAAGCTACAAAGTTAAACAACTACCTCTAAATATTTTTGACAAATGCTCCTGAGAAAGGCTTCCTGCACTGGGTGAGCTCTGAGTTAGGTCAGGGACGGCTGCCTTGCAAATGAGATCTTCTTGGGAACCACGAGACAGGTGAAATGACAGTCCTCTGACAGTGAGGCTTTGCAAATGCTCCTGCTGAGTTCTGCCTGCTCTGGGGCTGCCAGGCTGCCCGTTTTCACTGACTACAGCTGTTGGTTTTCAGAGTGCCTTTGGAGCTAGAGATGGGAGTGGAACAGTGCATATAAAGTGCCAAATGCTCACTATTCTTTCTCTGGCTGTTTGTCTTCAGTAAGTGCTTCTTGGCTTGTTGCAAGTCTTTGGTTAATTTTCTTAGAAAACTGACACAATGGTCAGAATCAACCATTTTGGTGAACTCTAGAAGTTTACCAACATTACTCTTCCTTTTCTTTTTTGGTAGTGTTTTAACTTTCTAGGCTCTTGGGAAAAGAAAGTATATGAGTCACTCCAGTTGGGAGGTGATTTTCATTGTCACTATTTGCTGTTGATATAAGACAGATTTTTTTAGAAGTATGTTTTGCTCTGAAGCAATACCTGCTCATGTAACTGGTAAAATAAGACATTATATGAAATGGGTCACCTGCCTTCCCAGGTAACTCATATTTTCAGTTTGTATATCTTTATAGACTTATTCCTATGCCAATATATATATATATACACACACACACACACACACACACACACATATATACATATATATATATGATTTGGGTAGAAATGACACAGAGGTGCCTTTCTCTCCATGTGTTCTAATGTTTGCATGCCTGTGTGTGCATGACATACTTATAAGGCAAAAATGTGATCATGCCATATGTATTTACTTGTTTATTGCTTTTTTCACTTTTCTGTGCATATGTGGATGCATGCATGTATATTTGCAGGTATACCATTTTTTAAGCAAAAGTGATATCATGTAACCAGCCATGGTGGTGGATGCCTATAATCCCAGCTACTTGGGATGCAGAGGCAGAAGGATTTCTTGAGCCAAAGAGACTGAGGTTGCTGTGAGCTATGAGGACACCAGGGCTCTACCAGGGAGACATAGTGAGACTCTATCTCAAAAAAAAAAAAAAAAAAAAAAAAGAATGACCTCATAGTATGTATACTGTTGTTGTACCATGAATAAGTCTTGGTGGTTCTTAGCCCTGTCTCTTCTGGTAGTGGCTGTGTATCATTTATTCACTCCTTCATTTAGCAGATAGTTTGCCGTGTGTTGGCCCCACTGAGTGGGTGGGCTATGACTGAGTCTTTCCCTGCTGATGACTGTCTCTCTTGGTCCCAAGGTGTTATTGCTATCATTATGACTGCAGTGGACATCTTGTTTCTGTACTTCTTACCCTGTGCTAGTTTTTCTTTTTTTTAATTTTTATTAAATCATAATTGTGTACATTAGTGCAATCATGGGGCACAATGTGCTGACTTCATATACAATCTTAAATATTTTCATCGAACTGTTTAACATAGCCTTCATGGCATTTTCTTAATCACTATATGAAGACATTTATATTCTGTATTTAGTAAGTTTCACCTGTACTCTTCTAAGATGCACCGTCCTGTGCTAGTTTTTCTAGATTCCTTGTCAGTGTGCCAAGTTGGAGACATGCACATTTAAAATTTTGATACATACCACCAAGTTGCCTTTTGAAAGGTTATGGCAGTTTATCTTCCCATTGGCTGCGTGATATTACTTGTTAGCCTATTACTGGATATTATAATTTTAAAGATTGTTAATCTCGTTACTGACATCTAGACATGTAATTTTAATGTGACTGCTACTTTTCCCCTTACTGTGAAGGGTCGGGTCTCAGAAAGGTCAAGGCTTCCTTGGATGTCAGTCGGGTTGTATCCTCCCTCCACTTAGTGATGTGTCTCTGTCAAGGTGGCACCTTTTCTGGGGCAGGGCTGTCCCCTGTCTTAATCGTCTTCCATCACTTCTGGTGTTCTGTGTGTTCTTGCTGGAACAGGGCAGCCACAACTGCCAGTCATTTGATGCCCTTGTGTTGGTATTTTAACAGGTAGCAACTGGAAAGTGGAAGCAGATAAGTAAATACTGTCCGCTTGATCTCTACTCAGGGTAAGAGAACACTTCTCCTTTGTCCTCTTGTGTCACATTCTCTGGAGGTGGAGGTGGTATCCTACGGGGGTGTCCTCTGAGGTGGGGATGGGTCGGGGTATTTGTGAGGTGAGCCTGGGGTGGGTCGGGGGTGCCATTATTCTTCAGGGGTTTCCTTTGCCATCAGTGCCTTCACTACCCCTGGCTTTGTCCTCACAACTTGAGTTGTTTGCTGACTTCCTGGTTTTTCTATCATCCAAATTGTCACCAGACTTGAAGACTCTTGACTCTTACCCATCTGGATTCTCATAGTTTGATTGTTCATATCTTTGATCTCTTGGCTAGTCTGAAGATATTAAAGAGTCTGCTGCTCTGGTGCAGCTGTTGGCTGGGCTCTTGGATCTCTGTGGCCCACGTAGGCCTACCCTGTCTGTGGCCCTGCAGCATTGCTGTGCACCCAGGATGCTGTGTGCCTGGGGCAGCCCTGGGCATAATACCTGATCCAGAGCCTTCATGGTCAGGGAGGCTGGTGGTGGAGGCTCCTGCCTCCTTTTCCCCTTGCCTCAGCCAGGGTCCTTCACGTGTCCCTTGCGCCCAGGGGTGAGGACCACCTCTTCCTGCTGCCTCTGATGGGCACATGCCCAGTTATGGAGCCATATCTGTGACCTGCTGGGGGAGGGCGGCAACCAAAGCCTCAACTCCCCTTGTGCCTTGGAGTAGCTGTAGTGAGGGGAACGTCACTGGACCGAGGCAGGCTCTGGGTTTCCCAGCTGAGCCCTAGGAGTGCCCAACATGTCCTCTGAGCCTCAAGCAGGTGCCTTTGTAGAGACAGGTCAATCCCAGTTGCTTCTAAAGCATGCCAATCCTTTCTCCTTTTAGAAACAAACAGAGAATGCACTTTGCCTTGAAGAGTTTGCTGCAGGAGGCACAGAACAACTTGAAGATATTTAAGGTAAGTTGTTTCTCTTTTACGGTGGTTTCAGGGTGAACTTGCTATGTGTGATTGTAGGATTTGGGTGACCACACAGATGAGGGTGCCAGGCTTGGCTGCCTCAGGTATAGTCCTGCATGCCTGATGTCCCCTTTGGGGATCCTACTGTCCACAAAATTGTTCACATGTTCCTGTTGGCTCAGAACTTCCAGCCCCAGAACTTGGCATATACTTTTTCTGAGACCCTTTTCATAAACCCAACACCTGTGTGACCCCAGGTTGTCTTTGTCCCTGAAGTGCATGTTATCGAAACCTCGGCCACTATTAGGTGGGTCTCAGTCTCCCCTGATGTGCAGATAGGTGACCCCTGAAACCCTGCTCCTTTTTCTTGCTGCTCCGTGTGGCTGTGGTCCACTGTACATCCCACCATGTCCTTCTAGCCCCTGTCAGTGTGGCCAGCAGTGGTCTTACTGTGTCAGGGCTTAGATAGTGCCCTAGACAGGAAACTCTCAGTGAAGGTGCCATAGGACCCAGTCCTAAAAGCCCATCCACATCTTAAGAGCTGGGATTGTCCTCATCTGTGCTGGCTAATTGTTACAGAACTTAGCTTGGGATAACCACTTGTTCCCTCATGGATTCTGGGGCCAGGAGATGAGGAGCAGCTTATCTGGTTCTGGTCTGGCATCCCTGGAGGTTGGGGGCTCACCTGAAGGCTTGTTTGGGGCTGATGGCCTCAGGGACAGCCTTGTGGGACTCTATAGGACTACCTAGTGTGGCCTCTGTGATCCCAGGAGAGCCACCAAGATGGAGGCCACAGGATCTTTTGTAACTTGATCTTGCCATTGGTGTGCCATTGTTTCTACCCACATTCTGTTGGTCACACTGATGGAGTGTGGAGAGGACTCTGGGGCATGTCACGAGGGGGCAGGGGCTAGTGGGGGTTGTCTTGGAGGTACTAAATTTGCCATTTTAGGGATAAAGGAATGAGGGTCAAACAGGTTTATCACTTTCTTTGGGTTGGCTGTGGCTCTGGGTGGTTCTTTTCCCCAGATACCACCTAGACCCTCATAAAAGTTGGCATCGGGCCCACTGGATATGGCGCAGATGTCCCTGTCCACAGCCTGGGAACATCTGAGTCTGAACATTAATTAGTGCTGTAAAGAGTTTTTGCTGGGCTTGGCTTACTGCGGGATTTTCTCAAACACGAGTTTTCCATATCCGTGGCTCCGGCAGTTTCTCTCACAGGCTTTGCCTCAGGCATTAGTAGTTTTAGGGTCGCTCTGGGGCGTGGCCCTGAGCCCAGGTCATACTCCCCCACGGTGTTGGCAGTGACTGCAGACCAGCATCCTCACAGTTGCTTACTCAAGAGCTGAGTCTCTTGTCCTTTGAAGTAGCAGGCTGATAACTTTGGGAGTTTGTTGCTTTGTGCTGAGAGTATTTATTCATGGCTTCCAAATGTGGATCACTGCCTGGGGGTGTTGGTCTTCATGGGCCTTTTTTTTTTTTGTTTGTTTTTGTTTTAGAGACAGAGTCTCACTTTGTCGCCCTTTGTAGACTGCTATGGCTTCATGACTCACAGCAACCTCCAGCTTCTGGGCTTAGGCAATTCTCTTGTCTCAGCCTTCCAAGTAACTGGGACTACAGGTGCCCGCCACAACGCCCGGCTATTTTTTTGTTGCAGTTGGGCCAGGGTGATTTGAACCTGCCACCCTTGGTATATGGGGCCGGTGCCCTTACTCACTCAGCCACAGGCACCCCCCTTCATGGGCTTTTTTGTTTTGTTCTGTCTCACTGTGTTACTCAGGCTGTATAGTTCAGTGGTGTCATCATAGCTTATAGCAACTTCAAACTCCTGGGCTCCAGTGATACTCCTGCCTCAGCTCCTGAGTAGCTGGGGCTACAGATGCACGCCACCATGCTTGGCTCATTTTTCTATGTTTTTAGAGACAGGGTCTCATTGTTGTTCTGCCAGGCTGATCTTCCACTCTTGGCCTCAAATGATCTTTCTGCCTTGGCCTCGCAGAGATCGTGAGCCAGTGCACCTAGCCTGGCCTTCAGTGTTTGAAAAAACTTTTCCTTCTTTTTGTTTTCATTGGGGTTTGGCTTTTGGTTGATGGCACATGAGGGTAGGCATCCCTGAAGGAGCTAAAGCATGTGGCGACTCCAGATGGGGCAATCTATACAGTAGGGCTCTTTGCTAACACCTCTATGCCTGGCCTGCCAGTGGCGTCACTGAGGTATTGTCCTATAAACTTGTTGGGTTGATGTTTCCCTTTCTCATTTCCCTGCCTAAAGAATGGTGAGCTGATTTACGGCTGTAAAGATGCCCGGAGCCCAGTGGCTGACTGGAGTGAGCTTGCGCACCACCTGAAGCCGTTCTTCTTCCCTTCCAATGGCCTGGCCAGCGGGCCCCACTGCACAAGAGCTGTGATCCGGGAGCTGGTGCATGTTATCACCCAGGCGCTGCTGAGCAGCTCGGACAAAGGCCGGGCAGGGGCCCTAAGACTGGGGCCAGGGCCTCGGAGCCCACGTGTCTGTGAAGCCAGCCCTTTTAGCAGGAGCCTGCATTGCCAAGGTAGGGCCTGGCCTTCTGTGGGCAGGCAGTAGGGGATGCAGGGCCTTCAGGACTGTCCAGTCCCTATGGGTGGCCAGGTGGAGTTGGCAAAGTGACCTGGTTTCATGGTGTGTCTGTGGGCACCACCTGATTCTATTAGGGCTCCCCAACGTGGGCTTTGGCACCTGTCACACCAGGGTGGAGACTCCCTTTCCTGCCTTTTATCTGAGTAATGGGCAGTGGGTGCTCCCAGACAGGTAGAGCTGGAGTCTCATGAGCTGAAGTTGCTTGTGACTCTGTGTAGAGACCCTTGTGGTGTCTCAGAACCTAAGGACAGTCAAAGACAGCAGCTCTGCTTATGGGTGACCAGAAACCCAGTTTTTAGGCCTCTGCCTTCCTCTTTGCCTCCATGTTGAGGCACATATTCCCAGGAATAAGCACAACCCATGGGAAATTTATTTTTTTTTTTTTTGAGACAGAGCCTCAAGCTGTCACCCTGGATGGAGTGCTGTGGCATCACAGCTCACAGCAATCTCTAATTCCTGGGCTCAAGCGATTCCCCTGCCTCCTCCTCCCAAGTATCTGGGACTACAGGCACCCACCACAACACCCGGCCATTTTATGTCTGTATCAGCAAATGTATTTATTCAACTTGTATTGACCTTGTGTAGGTAGGTATTTCACTGCACGGGTATAGCCATCTTTTTTTTGAGACAGAGTCTGACTCTGTTGCCCAGGCTAGAGTGCTGTGCATCATCTTAGTTCACAACAACTTCAGACTCCAGGGTTCAGGTGATACTTCTGCCTTAACCTCTCCAGTAGCTGGGACTACAGGTGTCTGCCACCACGCCCAGCTAGGTTTTCAATTTTTAGTAGAGATAGGGGTCTCTTTCTTGCTTTGGGCTCAAGTGATCCTCCTGCTTCAGCCTCCCAGAGTGCTAGGATTACTGGTGTGAGCCACCACACATGGCCTTTCTGTAACTATCTGATCAGATCCACTCTAGTTGGGCCTGTGAGCTTTTATTCCTGTTTTCTTCTGTTCTGGTATGGCCCAGAGTGTCTTGCTGGCAGTGGAGTCCAGTGAGTGTGGTTGGTGTTTGAGGGTAGGGTCCTGCAAGGATCCGCAGGAGGCCATGGTTGTTGTCCTGCGTGGACACGTTCTTTACCACCTTCACCTGTGGTTCTTACAGAAGATGATTGCTCCCTTCAGAGGTAGGAGGTGGTCTGGGGCTTGGTATCTCCTCAAGCTCATTTGGCAACTTGTCTACAGCAGTGTATCAGAGAGCCATGAGTTTTGAATGGAGTTTTGTTTCTGCATGTGTCCTAACAGGAACAGGTCTTTGTCAGCAGTAGCTTTGACCAATGTCCACTGTGTGGCCAGTTCCAAGCTTTTGCATGGCTCTGGACTCTGTAGACAGGTCCCAGGATTGTCCTCCCTTAGTGGTCTTGCAGGTTGGGGAGTGTCAACAAGATCTTTTGAAATTTTGTGCCTCCTCTTAGAATAAAGATTTTCTTTCTAAACTTCAACCGTCAAGTGACTTCTGTGGCTGTTGTGGTGGAATTTAAAGACTGTCCTCAGAAGGAGAATTGTGTTCAGAGAGGGAAGGCACAAGGTGAGATGGTCAGGTTTCTCACCTTTTCCTTTGTACACAGCCTGGTACATCTTGCGTGGTCCACGCTGGTCCCATCCCTGGCAGCGGGCACATCACTGGTGCCTAGTATTTGCCTGTGGCAACACCCGTGTGGCTGAGCCCAGACTGAGGTCTGCGCCGGCCTTTGTCTCCCTCTACGTTCTTCTATCTTTGATAATCAACCTGCTCTTGTTTTCCCCTGATGTTCTTGGTAGGAAAAAACACCCCAGAGCGCTCGGGGTTACCGAAGGGCTGTCTTCTGTACAAAACCCTCCAGGTGCAGATGTTGGACCTGCTGGACATCGAAGGCCTCTACCCTCTGTACAACCGGGTCGAACGGTACCTGGAAGAGTTTCCAGAGGAGAGGTGAGCCCGGGCAGTCCCCATCTGGGGTAGCGCTGAGGGGAGTCCATGGGTGTGGACAGGATCAGAACGAACCTCCCAGGTCCTGGCTTCCCAGGATGACAATGCAGGCCACCGCCCCTTGCCCTGAGGTGTCAAGGTCTGGCTTGGGAATTCAGTGCCTTGTGAGGGAGGACCAGGGTCTGTGTGACATAAATACTTACTGTTTTCTAGAAAAGAAAGTTCCCCTGTGAACCTGGCGATTTCAACATCCTGAGTCAGGGCCGAGCCTGTAGAGGGCAGTGTGGCTCCGTCAGCTGGGCTGGCTGCTCCTGCAGCAGCTGAGCTTCTGCATCAGTGGAGTCTCAGACCCTGGACTCCTGCTGGAGGTGGCTGCAGTCCACACTTGCAGTGTCTGGGGGGGCCTGATCCTGTCCCTTCCTCACGAAGTCTTCACTTCTATCTCTGACCCAGGATGCCACTTGTGAGGAACAGGAGAGGTCTTAGCTTCAGGGCTCACTGGTGCTGGTCTTGCCAGGTTCTGCTTAAAACCTTGGGGCTTCAGAGCCAAGGTTAATACCAGGAAATGATAGATCTGTTAGGTATTTTTTTAAAACAAAATGTATGATTGTGCTATAGGATGGTAGACCATGTAAACAGACCAGGTAACTCTATCATCCTGTTTTTATTGTTTTATTTTTCAGAAAAACATTAAAAATAGACGGGCCTTATGATGAAGCATTTTACCAGAAGCTGCTTGATCTTTCCACTGAGGATGACGGGACAGTGGCCTTTGCATTAACAAAGGTGGGAAGATTCATCCAGAAAAATGTTATGTGCTTCTTTGGCTCTTAGCGCTAACTTGGTTTTTTTCCATTACCAACTACTGAGAGTTAAAGCAAAAAAGTTGAGGATCAGGATCTAAAAATGAAAGTAGCTGATATTTCCCCCAGATAGACTAGGACAGGGGATGGTATATTTAGCTGGGAACAACCCTCATCTTTCCATGGGTGACCTACGAGAAGTCGGACAGATTGTGGCACATCCACCCCACAGAACTCTGCTTAGCAACAAAGAGGAACAAACTACCAACACACACCAGCCTGGATGGATCACCAGGGGACTTTGCTGAATGTCAAAAGCCAATCCCCAAAGGTTACGCACTGTATGATTCTGTTTATATAGTGTTGTTGAAATGATGAAGATTAGTGGTTGCCGTGTGTTGGGGAGGAGGGGAGAGGCAGGTGAGTGTAGTTATGATAGGTCAAAGTGAGGGATCCCTATGGTGATTGTACTGTTTTGTATCTAGATCAGGCGTCCTCAGACTTTTTAAACAGGGGACCAAATCAGTGTCCCTCAGACCATTGGAGGGCCACACTGTAGTTTAAAAATAAAACTATGAACTCGGCGCCTGTGGCTCAACCGGCTAAGGTGCCAGCCACGTATACCTGAGCTGGCGGGTTTGAAGCCAGCCCCGGCCCGCCAAACAACAATGATGGCTGCAACCAAAAAAAAATGGCCCGGCATTGTGGTGGGCGCCTGTAGTCCCAGCTACTTGGGAGGCAGAGGCAGGAGCCTCACTTGAGCCCAGGAATTGGAGGTTGCCGTGAGCTGTGATGCCATGGCACTCTACCCAGTGTGACAGCTTGAGGCTTTGTCTCAAAAACAAAAAAACAAAGAAACTATGAACAAATTCCTATGCACACTGCACATATTTTATTTTTAAGTAAAAAACAAAACGGGAACAAATACAATTCACACCAACTCATGTGGCCCGTGGGCCATAGTTTGAGGACCCCTGAGGTGGTGGACCTACATATGATCACACACACATGTAAAAACTGGGCAATTGTAATTAAGAGCATGGATCGTATCAGTGTCACTGATATAGCCATGATATTGTAGCGTAGTTTTGCAATGTGTTACCTACCATTGAGGGTAGGAAACCACGTACACAGGGCTTGAGGTCTTTTTGTGTTGGAATAAAAAGAAGCATCTGTTCTTTTCCTCTTTTAGGAAGTTAGGTCTGGTAGTTGAATCTAAAGAGGATGATTACAAAGATGAAGCTGGGGAGTGGGTTGAGAACGTTCCTACACAAAAGTTCTTTCACTCACACTGTTTAGCTGGTTGAACTTTGTACTTCTGAAGAGAGAAGGGGCTACTGTCTTCATGTTAGCGCTCAGAAGCTGGCAGCCCATGGTAACTCTTGCTTCCGTCTGTTGTGTGGTATTCTTTTTTCTTTTTGCAGTTTTTGGCCAGGGCTGGGTTTGAACCCACTACCTCTGGTGTATGGGGCTGGCGCCCTACTCCTTTGAGCCACAGGAGCCACCCTGTTGTGTGGTATTCTATAGCAAGGTCAGCAGACTCTCTGTAAAGGGCCAGAGAGTCAGGCATTGTGCGCCATCTGGTCTCCGTTGCAGGTACTCAAGTCTGCCTTTGTAGCTCAGAAGCAACCACAGATATAGTGTAACAAGCAGGGCTATGTCCTAGGAAAGCTTTACGTACACAAACAAGTGGTGATGAGCTGGATTTGGCCCCTGGCCCAGTTTGCTGACTGTTTACTTTTGCCTGGTTTTTACAAAATTCTATTCTTGACTCTACTGTTTTGGAAGTTATACCTCCTATTTCTAACTTTAGTGGTTTCTTAGCCAATTTGACCTTCCGTACATGGGTCATTACAAAAGTTGTAAGATACACAAAACTAAAGACATATTCATAACTTTACATCCATGTAAAATCTACATGGATGGAAACAAATGAAACCCTCCTGGCAACACCAATAAGCCAAGCGAGTTGACACTTTCACAGGTGAACTAGAAAGGATGCTGTTAACTGTGCGTTTTGGAAGTGATATAATGGACCATAGCACAGTCCATCTCAAAACTTTTGTTCAAAACATTCATAGTGACCCATGTATTTAAAGTCTAAAGTTACTTAATTAATTAACACCCCTACGTCCCTATACAATATAAGGACTTGGGACACTTAATTACAGTTATCTCTCCCATTTCACACGTAGTTATTGGGTAGTATTCTGTTGGTCTTATTATTTTTTTAAAGTCTCAATTTAGAGTATTTTATAAAGATGGTTGTTTAGATTTATCCATGAGTTTACCCATATCATTGCCTGACATTCTTACGTCTCAGATCTTTCTATTTCTTTTTTCTGTAATCACTTTATTGAGATATAATTTACACACCATATGATTAACTCAAAGTGTATGGTGCAATGGTTTTTACTGTACTGATAGATTAGTGTAGCCATTACCATAGGAGATTTCCATAACTTCAGTAAAAACCCATATCCTTTATATGTCATCCCATTGTCACCCCATTCCCCCAGCCCTAAGTTACCACTTATTTACTTTCTATCTTTATAGACTTGTCTATTCCAGATATTGCATGTAAATGGAGTCATTTAATGTGCGGTCCTTATAGTTGGCTTCTTTCACTAGTACAATGTTTTTGAGATTCATCCACAGTGTAGCACGTACTTCATCCCTTTTGCTTCCATCTTGCTTCCTTAGTACTCCCTTGTGTGGACACATCACATATCACCCACTGTGTGGACATATCCATTCATCAGTTATGGACATTTTGTTGGTTCTACTTTTTGGCTACTCTGGTCAATGAACATATATTTTCGCTTTTCTGGGTTATATACCTGGGAGTGGAATTGTTGAGTCCAATGGCAACTTAATTTTAATTTTTGAGGACCTACCAGGCTGTTTTCCAAAATCATTGTATTTTTACCTTCCCACTATCAGTGTATGAAGGTTCCTATTTTTCCACATCCTCATCAACACTTAATTTATAACTTCCCTTTTGGTTTTTACTGTCCTAGAGGGTGCACTATAGTATATTGTTGTGGTTTTAGTTTGCATGTCTTTGAAGACTAAACATCTTTTTGTGTGTTTGTTGCCCATTTATATAACTACTTTGTGGAGAAATGTCTGTTCAGATCCTGTATCTACTTTTTTTGTTTTTCTCTATGTCATTTCTTTCCTTTTTTTTTTTTTTTTACATATACATGTATTTATTAGGTTTCCACTTTTTTCCTTCACAGAATTAAAAAGGCTTAAAATTTAATAACAGTAAGTATTTAAGATAAGAACTAGAAACAAAAACCTTGAAAAGAATGAACAAAGATAAATACATTCAGAAAAGAAATCAGATGATTACTGCATCGAAATATTGAGCAATATTAATAATAATAATACAAAGAAAGTAACATTCACGTTGTCAAATAGGAGTATGTCTCTTATAGAATGCTTTAACTCTGAGACTCAGTATGGAGTCATCAGTTAAGATCCTTTTCAGATCCTGTGCATACTTTTTAATTGTTATTTGTCTTCTTCTTGAGCTATAGAGATTCTTTGTTTATTCTGGGTACTAGCAAATACATGATTGGCAAATATTTTCTCCCATTCTGTCAGTGTCTTTTCATGTTCTTGATAATGTATTTGATGCACATTTTTAATTTTGATGAAGTCCAGTTTATTTATTTTTTCCCTAAGTTCATATTTTTGGTGTCTTTCCTAAGAACTCATTGCTACTAAATCTAAGTTCAAAAGGGATGAAGTACATGCTCCTGTGTTTCCTTCCAAGAGTTTTTATAGTGTTAGCTTGTATATTTAGGTCTGGTTTGAGTTAATTTTGTATATTATTCAAGGTAGGGGGTCCAGTGTCATTTTTTTTGTGTATAGAGATCCAGTTGTTCCAGCACCTTTTGTTGAAGAGTTTTTTTTTTTTTTTTTTTTTTTTTTGAGACAGAATTTCACTATGTTGCCCTTGGCAGAGTGCTGTGGTGTCATAGGTCACAGCAACCTTCAACTCTTGGGCTTAAGCGATTCTCTTGCCTCAGCCTTCCGAGTAGCTGGGACTACAGGTGCCCACCACAATGCCCGGCTATTTTTTGTTGCAGTTGTTTAGCTGGCCTGGGTCGGGTTTGAACCTGTCACCCTCAGTGTATGTGGCTGGTGCTGTAACCACTGTGCTATGGGCGCCGAGCTGGTTGAAGAGATTGTTCTTTCCCATCTAATGGTATTAATGTCCTTGTTGAAAAGCAGTTAACAGGAGATGCCTATGGCTCAGTGGGTAGGGCGCCGGCCCCATATACCAAGGGTGGCAGGTTCGAACCCAGCTCTGGCCAACTGCAACAAAAAATAGCCGGGTGTTGTGATGGGCGCCTGTAGTCTCAGCTACTCGGGAGGCTGAGGTAAGAGAATCGCCTAAGCCCAGGAGTTGGAGGTTGCTGTGGGCTGTGACGCCACGGCACTCTACTGAGGGCGACAAAGTGAAACTCTGTCTCAAAAAAAAAAAAAAAAAGAAAAGCAATTGACTATGGGCATATGGGTTAGATGCTTAATTGTGTTTCATTGATCTATATGTCTATAGATACTGTATACTGTGTTGATTTACTGTTGCATTATTAGTGTGTTTTAAAATAGGAAAATGTGAGTTCTTCAACTTTGTTCTTCTTTTGGCTATTTGGAGCTCTTCATAGTTCCGTGTGAATTTTAGAATCAGCTTGCCAATTTCTTTTCTTTTTCTTTTTGCAGTTTTTCTGGCCAGGGCTGGGTTTGAACCTGTTACCCTCGGTATATGGGGCTGGCACCCTATCCAGCTTGCCAATTTCTATAAGGGAGCCAGTTAGATTATAACAGGGATGTGGGGGATCTGCATATCACTTTGGGTAGTAATTCTTCTAATCTATGAAGATGGCTATTTGTCTAGTTATTTAAATCTGTTTTCTTTCCACATTTTTACTTATTCTTCAGAGTATAAGCTAAGATTTTGTGCTTCTTTTACTAAATTTATTCCTAAAAAATTTTTTTTCTTTGAGACAGTTTTACTTTGTCACCCTCGGTAGAGTGCTATGGCGTCATAACTCATAGCAACCTCAAACTCATGGACTCAACTGATCCTGTTGCCTCAGCCTCCCGAGTACCCAGGACTACAGGTGCCCGCCACAACACTCAGCTGTTTTTTTATTTTTAGGGATGGGGTCTTGCTCTAGCTCAGGCTGCTCTTGAACTCCTGAGCTCAGCTGATTGCCTTGGCCTCCCAGAGCACACATTTCCACATTTTTAGTGCTTTATAGTGATCCATGAATGGATATACAGTAAGTCTTCCCTTAATGCCATTGATAGGTTCTTGGAAACCATGATTCTAAGTGAAATAACTTACATAGCAGGTCCTCAGATAGCATCATTGAGTTCAAGATCATTTTGTTATAATTCTGATGAGAAAAATAAAGTTTTGTTACCTATCACTTCACTTAAAGTCCCAGTTTCCAGTAACCTATCTACAATTTAAGTGAGAATTCACTGTACTGTAGTTTATCTGTTCTGTTTATGGACATTTAGGTTGTTCCCAGTTTGGGGCTATTATGAATTAAGCTGCTGTAAACATCCTTATATAGATCTTCTGTTACACTTGTACACACATTTCACTTGGATATGTACCTAGGGTTGGAATTTGGGGGCCAGAGGGATGAGCGTATTTAGCTTTAGTTGATACCACAAAACAGTTTTACCAGTTTACTTTCCTTACAACAGGTTTGGAGTAACTTCTGCTCCATTCTTTGTCTAACTCTTGGTTGTGATTCTTTTTAAGTTTAGTTGTTCTGGTGAGTGTATAGTGGCACCTTGTTGTGGTAGCATAATTAAGCACTTTATCTATATTCACTGGATTCCCTCTTTGGTGAAGTAGTTAAGTTACAATTTAAGTCTCTTGACCAGTTTTTTTTTTTTTTGTAGTGCTGTCTTTTTCTTACTGGTTTGAAGCTCTTTATATATTCTGGATAGAAGCCCTTTGTTATACATGCTGCAGATTTCTTCTACCTTGCAGTTGTCTTCTCACTTTTTTTTTTTGAGACGGAGCCTCAAGCTATCACCCTGGATAGAGTGCTGTGGCATCCCAGCTCACAGCAACCTCCAATTCCTGGGCTCAAGCGAGTCTCTTGCCTCCGCCTCCCAAGTAGCTGGGACTACAGGCGCCCGCCATAACGCCTGGCCATTTTTTGGTTGTAGCTGTCATTGTTTGGCGGGCCCAGTTTGAACCTGCCAGCTCAGGTGTACCTGGCTGGTGCCTTAGCCCATTGAGCCACAGGCGCCAAGCCAGGGAAGTTCATAATTTTTAAGTAGCATAATTTGTCAGTTTTTTTCCTAATAGTCTTCTTCCTATTAAGAAGTCTTTCTCTACAACAATATTTCCTGTGCTGACTTTAGAAACTTATTATTTTATCTTTCACATCTAAGTGGATAATTAGCAGCAACTAATTTTTAGAATGGTATGAGGTAGAGTTTATTTTTTTTTTGAGTAGAATTGTCCTAGTGCCACAGGAATTATCCTGAACATTATAGAGTCATAACAAGTCTTTTTTTTTTTTTTTTTTGAGACAGAGTCTCACTTAGTCACTCGGCGTGAGTGCCATGGTGTCATAGCTCAAGGCAACCTCAAACTCTTGGGCTCAAGTAATTCTCCTGCCTCAGCTCCCCAAGTAGCTGGGACTATAGATGTCTGCCACAATGCTCAGCTAATTTCTCTTATTTTTAGTAGAGGTGGGGTCTTGTTCTTGTTCAGGCTGGTCTCAAACTCCTACGCTCAAGCAGTCCACACGCCTTGGCTTCCCAGAATGGTAGGATTATAGGCGTGAGGCACCGTGCCTGCCCAAGAACAGGTTTTGATATCTAGTAGAGCAAATTCTTTAGTGTATCTTTAAGAATGTCATGGCTTTTAAAAATGTCTTGGCTATTCTTATCTTTTTGCATGTGTGCATAAATTTTAGAATCATCTTGTTCAGTTCTTTGAAGAAAAGCACAAATAAAACTGCTGGGTTAATTGGTGTGACATTAAAGCGATGACAGGTCTTGACACCTATACAACGTTGAGTCTGCAAATGTGGATCTTTTTTTTTTTTTCTGTAGAGACAGAGTTTCACCTTATAGCCCACAGTAGAGTGCCGTGGTGTCACACAGCTCACAGTAACCTCCAACTCCTGGGCTTAGGTGATTCCCTTGCCTCAGCCTCCCAAGTAGCTGGGACTACAGGTACCCACCACAATGCCCAGCTATTTTTTTGTTTGTTTGTTTGCAGTTTGGCCGGGACCTGCCACCCTCGGCATATGGGGCTGGCGCCCTGCCCACTGAGCCACAGGTGCCGCTCAGATCTTTTTAATTTTTTAAAATGTTACTTAGTTTCTTTTCTTTCTCTTATTTTTTTAGGGTGCTGTGACTTGGATGTTATTTAATTTCTGATAAAAAATGTTTTATAGTTTTCTTCAAAGAAGTCTTATATTTATTAGATTTATTGAAGATATTTGATAGGTTTAGATGTAAGTGGTATCTTTAAAAATATTTTTAAAGGGTTTATTCTGGTTATATAAGAATATAATTGATTTTTCTATTTTGGCCTTATATCCAGCAACTTTTCTAACTTATTAATAATAACTTTTTATTCCAACTTCTTTTGGATTTCTTTGTATGTAATTGCATTATCTGAATTTGACTTTTTTCTCTTTCTAATCCTTGTACCTTTTATGTATTTTGCTTCATTTTATGGAGTTAATTTGTGATAGTGGGAATTTAACTCTTATTCCAAATCTCGATGAGAAAGCATTTTATCCTTAAGTAAATTGTTTAGTGTAGGTTTTTTTTTTTTTTTTTTGAGTCTCAAGCCGTCACCCTTGGTAGAGTGCCTTGACGTCATAGCTCACAGCAACCTCAGAGTCTTGGGCTTGTGATCCCCTTGCCTCAGCCTCCTACAAGTGCCCGCCACAACACCCGGCTAGTTTTTGGTTGTAGTTGTCATTGTTGTTTTGACAGGCCCGGGCTGAATTTGAACCCTCCAGCTCCGGTGTATGTGGCTGGTGCCTTATCTGCTTGAGCTACAGGCGCCGAGTCTCTTAAGAGGTTTTTTAAGAATCAAGGGTGGATATTGAATTTTATCAATGCCTTTTCTGTTTCTTTCTTTCTTCTTTTTTGTTCTTGAGACAGAGTCTCATTTTGTTGACTTCAGTAGAGTGCTGTGGCATCACAGCTCATAGCAACATTCAGCGGTTTCTTGCCTCCGGTGCCCGCCACAATGCTTGGCTATTTTTTTTGTTGCAATTTGGCTGGGGCTGGGTTCGAACCCGCCACCCTTGGTATATGGGGCCGGTGCCCTACTCACTGAGCCATAGGCGCCACCCAACCTTTTCTGTTTCTATTAAGATAATCATGATTTTTTTTCAGTTTTCTGTTAATGTGTTTAATTGCACAATTTGTTGTGATATATTATTCTCTTTATGTGTCATGATATTGGGTTTGTAAATATTTTAAGGCATTTTTGCATGTTTGTGAGTGATTAAGAGGTATACTATCCCTTTTTGTAATGTCTGTAATCTTAGATCTTGGTGTCAAGGCATATGCCTGCCTTATAAAACATTTGAATTTTTTCCTTTTTTTCTGTTGTCTGGAATAGGTGGATTCAGACTGGTATTATTTCTTCCTTCAATGTTTTGTAGAATCACAGAAGAAACCTTCTGGGCCCATAGTTGTCTTTGTAGGACATTTTTCAATTATGAACTCAGTTTCAGATTTTCTATTTCTCTTGCTATTTTTGTAAGTTGTATTTTTCTAGAAATTTGCGTATTTTATCTACTTTTCAAAAATTTTGGCATATAGGCTGGGCATGGCACTCTGGGAGGCTGAGGCAGGAAGATTGTTAAAGGCCAGGAGTTCAAGAGCAGCCTGGATGACACTGAGGCCCTATCTCTATAACAACAAATTAGCGGGTGTGGTGGTACACACCTGTAGTCCCAATAATTTGGGAGGCAGAGGCAGGAGGGTTGCTTGAGCCCAGGAGTTTGAGGTTAGGGTGAGCTATGCTGATGCCATGGCACTCTAGCCTGGATAATAGAGCAAGACTCTGTCTCAAAAAAATAAATAAAAATGTAGATCAGTTAATTTCTAATAAAACAAAAAAACTTGGGATACCATTTTTTTTGGTGATATTTTTTCATTTAATGTTTTATGGGGTCTGACATGTGATATTTGTTTTTTTCTCTTTCTCTCCCTCTCTCTACTATGGTCTGAAAGCTTGGGTTCCCCCAGATTCATATGTTGAAATCCTAATCCCCAAGGTAATAGTATTAGAAAATGGCGCCTTTGGGGGGTGATTAGGTCATTGAGTGTAGAACCCTAATGGTTTGGATTAGTACATGGAGCCCAGAGAGCAAGCTCTGCCCCCCCACCATGTGAGGTTCTGTGAGAAGATGGCCTTCTGTGAGGAACCAGGCCCTTACCAGGTGCCAGATCTGCTCGTTCTTCATCTTGGACATCCTGGCCTCCAGAACTTGAGAAATAAATTTTGCTTGTTTTTAAGCAACCAGCTTATATTATATTGTTACAGCAGCTTGAATGAACTAAGGCACTCTTTTAATTATTCCTAACAAGACTTTATCAATTTTTGTTGCTATTTGAAAAATACTTTTTTTTTTTTTTAATTTTTTTTTTTTTAGATAGAGTTTCATTGTGTCACCCTTGGTAGAGCGCTGTGCTGTCACAGCTCACAGCAACCTCAAACTCATGGGCTCATGAGTTAAGTGATTCTCCTGCCTTAGCCTCCCAAGTGGCTGAGACTACAGGTGCCCGCCACAACACCTGGCTATTTTTTTTGTTACAGTTGTTGTGGTTGTTTAGCTGGCCTGGGTTGGGTTTGAACCTGCCAGCCTGGGTGTATGTGGCTGGTGCCCGACTGACTGTACTAAGCCTGAAAAATACTCTTTAATATTTTCTTTAGTGTGGGTCTGCTGATGGAGAATTTTTAGTTTTTGTTTAATGATACATGTGAGTTTTGGGGAGACTTTCTTGAATCTGTGGCTTGATGTCTTCAGTCGAGGAAAATTTTGGCCTTTTTCAAGTTTTGTTTTTACCTGTTTCCTCTTTATTTACTTATTTATTCCACTTTTATGTGTATTAGACACATTCCCTTTTATCTTCTATGTTATCTTCTATTCCCTTGTATCCTTTCCTCTACATTTTCCAGCTGGTTTCCTTTCCATACTTCATTCTAGATATTTTTTTTTTGGGAAGGAGTGGAGAGGAGTGGAAATAGAATCTCACTCTGTTGCCCTGGATAGAGTGCTGTAGCATCAGAGCTCACAGCAATCTTAAAGTCCTGGGTTCAAGTGCTCTTCCTGCCTTAGCTTCCCAAGTACCTGGGACTACGGGCACCCACCACAGTGCTCAGCTAGTTTTTCTATTTTTAGTAGAGATGGAGTCTCACTCTTGCTCAGGCTGGTCTTCAACTCCTGAGCTCAGGTAATCCACCCACCTCTGCCTCCCAGAGTGCTAGGATTACAGGCACGAGCCACTGCCCCCCACCCTAGATATTTTCTTTTGATCTACCTTCCAGTTTAGCAATCCTCTTCAGCTTTTTCTTCTTTCAGTTTCTTATCTCTGCCATATTGAGTGATCCACATTATTACCTTTCTTTGTCTAATCCTTATCTTCATGGATAACTCAGTTGAAAAAACTAGTTTATGTAGCAATGTTGTATTTCCTAAATAACATTCGCATTTTAACTCAAAAGAGTAAATAGGCTCGGCGCCTGTGGCTCAATGGGCTAGCCAGCCATGTACACCTGAGCTGGCGGGTTCGAATCCAGCCTGGGCCCGCCAAACAATAACGACGGTTGCAACCAAAAAAATGGCTGGGCATTGTGGCAGGCACCTGTAGTCCCAGCTGCTTGGGAGGCGGAGGCAAGAGACTCGCTTGAGCCCAGGAATTGGAGGTTGCTATAAGCTGTGATGCCCCGGCACTCTATCCAGGGTGACAGCTTGAGGCTCTGTCTCAAAAAAAGAGTAAATAACGTGGGATTATAGGAGCCTTGGAAGAAATAGTGAAAGGTGTTTCAAAATCTTGAAACCCCAATAGTCAGCTGACTCCTCAGTGTATGCCAAAGGCTGGTGTCGCCTTTATCCCCACCTACATAGGGCTACACCAGGATTAACAATTCTTTCTCTGTAACCCTACTTATGACACCCTAAGAGGAACCACAATGAGGAGAAAGGCTAGTTAGTTTTCTGTCAGTCATTGTTACATTTCTTAAAATTATCCCCATTTACCTAGATGTTACAATTTTTCTGTTCTTTTCCCCTCATTTGGTGTTTAAACTATCTGTGAAGTATTTATTTATCTATTTTTATGAGACAGGATCTTAGTACATTGCCCAGACTGGATTACAGTGGTACAATCAGAGATCATTGCAACTTTGAACTCTTAGGCTCAAGCAATCCTTCTGCCTCAGCCTCTCAAGTAGCTGGGTCTACAGGTGCACACCATCATGCCTGGCTAATTTTTAAATTTTTTTTTTTTTTTTTGTAGAGACAGAGTTTCACTTTATTGCCCTCGGTAGAGTGCCATGGCGTCACATAGCTCATAGCAACCTCCAACTCCTGGGCTTAGGCGATTCTCTTGCCTCAGCCTCCCGAGTAGCTGGGACTATAGGCGTCTGCCACAATGCCCGGCTGTTTTTTTGTTTTGCAGTTCTGCTTAGGCTGAGTTTGAACCCGCCACCTTCGGTATATGGGGCCAGCACCCTACTTGATGAGCCACAGGCACTGCCCACATTTTTAAATTTTTATAGGAATACTATGTCATTGTGTTGCCCTGGCTGGTGTTGAACTTCTAGCTTCAAGCAGTCTTTTCACTTCAGCCACCCAAATTGCTGAGATTATAGTTGTGAGCCATTGCACCTGGCCTTATTAAATTCTTAATGTTAATTTTTGTAGTTTTTAGCTCCAGAATTTCTGCATGATTCATTTTTATGTTTCCTGGTTCTCTCAAGTTCTGTTTTATTCTTTTATTTTTCAAGCAGTACAACGTATGTATCTAGTACCTCCAATAACTGGAGTCCATATGTGCGCCACTCTCTATTGTGGTTTTTTCTTTCTTCATTTGCAGCACTTTTTTTTTTTTTTTTTTTGAGACATAGCCTCAAGCTGTCACCCTGGATAGAGAGCTGTGGCATCACAGCTCACAGCAACCTCCAATTCCTGGGCCCAAGCGAGTCTCCTGCCTCCACCTCTGAAGTAGCTGGGACTATAGGCACCTGCCACAATGCCCGGCTATTTTTTGGTTGCAGCCGTCATTGTTGTTTGGCGGACCCGGGCTGGATTCGAACCCGCCCGCTCAGGCTGGTGCCTTAGCCTGTTGAGCCACAGGCGCCAAGCCCATTTGCAGCATTTTTTAAAACAGGATTTATATTTTTGAACAATTTTAGATTCTCAGAGAAACTGAGTGGAAGGTAATAGAGATTCCCATATACCTCTCTCCAATATTGGTTGATTGGCTTGTTTTTGGTGGTTTTCATTTATGTTGTTCTGTCTGCATAATTTTGCCTGTGTGCCAGAAATTATATATGCACAATTATTTTAGAAATAACTTGAGTCCTTGGATCATATCTTCTTCCAGGGAGAGTTTTAGGTTTGCTTCAGAGGCCTGGAAAAAAAATAGCAACTGGAGTGATTTTAATCTAGTTTTGATGATTGATCTCTTTGAAGTAAAGAGCAGTTCCTGGTAGGGGCTGTCAATTTTGGCTCACTTTTAATCTTAAAAGTGCAGTGTTTTGGGTTCTAACCCAAAGAAGGGTTCATCATAGTTACTGTCCCCGTAGCCTTAGAGTTTCTTTCTTTCTTTCTTTTTTTAAAGACTGTGTTCTCCTCCTCTCACTCCCCTCAAAGGGAGAGAAGAATGATTATTAGTGGCAAATGACAATTGCAGTAAAGCAACCCCAAGAGCCGGCTTCATGCTCAGGAGGGAACGCTGCACCTCCTCCTCATCATTCAGTGCTCTACATATTCAGAGAGACTTCCCTAGTACCAACTACAGAAATGATTCCTGAAAGTATAGGCTTTTTACCCCTAGGATTTTGATAAAAATACCCCTTGCTCGATCCTCCAGAAGTGTCACGTCTCTGCCTTAGAAAAGCAAGCCCAGTGCCTTTGTCTTCTTTGGTTCTTCTGAGCAGATATTTTGTCCGGCTTTTTTAGTTGGCCTCAGCACCTGGGTTGGCCCAAATTACCTTTTCCTGTGTTAAAGTGTCTAGTTCTTTCATTTTGTGTCTGAGATGTACACCTGCGTGAAGCTGTCCACCAGTAGGTATTCTTAGGGGATTGGTTTCAGGATTCCCTGTGGATCTACAATCTGCAATGCCGTTAGCCTTCTATATCTGTGTATTCTGCATCTGGCATTCATCACTATGGAGGGCTGACTCTGTGTGTATATGTATAGTTTGTCCATCAGATGAGTGGAAAATATTTTATTGTTATTGTTTGCATTTCTTTGATTTATAGTAAGATCAATCATCTTTTAATGTACATATCTTTTTCCTTTTGTCAGTTTATTTGTCCTCCTTTGGGGAGTTTTTTTTCAATATTGATTTCTAGCTTTATATTCTTTTTTTTTTTGAGACAGAGCCTCAAGCTGTCACCCTGGATAGAGTGCCGTAGCTTACAGCAACCTCCAATGCCTGGGCTTAAGCGAGTCTCTTGCCTCTGCCTCCCAAGTAGCTGGGACCACAGGTGCCCGCCACAACGCCCGGCCATTTTTTGGTTGCAGCCGTCATTGTTGTTTGGCAGATCTGGGCTGGATTCGAACCTGCCAGCTCAGGTGTACGTGTTTGGCGCCTTAGCCCGTTGAGCCACAGGTGCCGAGCCTATTCTTTTTTTTTTTTGAGACACAGCTTCACTCTGTTGCCCTGGGTAGAGTGCTATGGCATCATTATAGCTCATGGCAACCTCAGACTCTTGTGTTTGAGCAATCCTGTTGTCTTAGCCTCCTGAGTAGCTGGGACTACAGGCATGTGCCACTAAGCCCAGCTAGTTTTTCTATTTTTAGAGATGGGGGGGTCTCACTCTTCTTGCTCAGGCTGGTCCCAATCTCCTGAGCTCAAGCATTCTACCTGCCTCAGCCTTCCAGAATGCTAAGATTACAGGTATGAGCCACTGTACCCTGCCACTTTATATATTCCTTTTTTTTTTTTTGTAGAGACAGTCTTACTTTCTCGGCCTCAGTAGAGTGCCGCAGCGTTACAGCTCACAGCAACCTCCAACTCCTGTCTCAGCCTCCTGAGTAGCTGGGACTACAGGCGCCTGCCACAATACCTGGCTATTTTTTGGTCACAGTTTGGCCAGGGCTGGGCCCAAAGCTGCCACCCTCAGTACATGGGGCCGGCGCCCCACCCACTGAGCTACAGGCGCCACCCCACTTTATATATTCTTGATGTTGATAGTCTGTTATGTATGTTGCAAATATTTACTCTCAGTCTTTCATTTGTCTTATATCATTGAATTATGACTACATCATATAAAAGGTTTATTTTTTACTTTTAGAGTGTTCCTTGCTGTATTGCCTAGGCTATTCTTGAGCTCCTGGGCTCAAGTGATCCTCCCACTTCAACCTCCTAAGTAGCTGGGACTATAGCACATTTCACTATACCCAGATTAAACTGTTTAATTTTTACGTTTTCAAATCTGAGTCTTTTATGTCTTCTGGGTTTTGTGTCTTGGGCAGAAGTGTTTGTAGTGCACTAAGGATATAATAAATATTTTATACTTCTTTTTGTATTTAGTTCTTTCTTTTGGACAGGTTTTTAAATGTATTATGTGAAATAATTGATTTCTTAGCTAAATGAATAGTGTGTAAGGATAGGAGCTGTGTGTATCCTCCTACTGTAAAAAGTACAGGCCTTAGAACAGTCCATAGGACCGGTAAATCTGTGCTGTCTAGACCTCTTTGGGAAGGTATTGCTTGTATGTTTTCTAAGGGCAGATCCTGCCAGTTGTGTGAAATCAGGGGAATGGATAAAAGGGAGACAGAAATTACGGTCTGTTATCAATCTAAATGTTGAGGCCACTAATGTGTTAGGCTCATTTCCTTTTTTGTAACTAGTGCATTTTTGTAAAAGTGAGAGCTATTCAATTTTACAAAATTCAAACAATATATGAAAGTCCAAATCAGAAAAGGGGAAGAATGCCTCAAATTTTGCTCAGTAGAGGTGAAGATTGTGAACATTTTAGTGACTGTCCTTTTGGATTGCACCCTGCCTGACTAATACACACATGAGCACAAGCATGGCTTTATGTGAGTTGGGTCCTTGAAAGCATGGCATGTGTTAAGTTGGTGGCCCTGCCAGCTGTTGCTCCAGGTCAGGATGTAAGCCAGGAGCACTTGATGGAGGGCACAGACTTCAGAGTCAAAGTACTTCCTTGAGTACCAGCCCTGCCATCAACTAGCAGGGTATGGGGACGGGTTGCTCTCTGTGTCTATCTCCTTATCTGTAAAGCAGGACACTGCCAGGCTGCTGTGAGGATAGAAGTGAGTTAAAACAAATACAGTCTGTAGATGGTGTGACATTCTGGTGTGCAGAATGTTTTCTAAGCAACACTTTGCTGAACACCCTATGCGCTTCTCAGAAGTGTCAGGTGATGCTTGCTCATTACCATTAGTGTGGCCAACATACCTGCAGCTGAGACAGCTGACTGCATTTCCTTCCCAAAGCAGACTGTGGTGGCTTTCCTGAAGACTAGTCGTAAGTTTCAGGGTCTGGAATTAGGATGCTTGCAGTGAGAGGTTGGAGGGCTGGGCTTCGCCCTGAGCAGCTCTTTGGCTGGCAGCTGGCTCAGGTGCTCTCATAGTGGGGACCTCCTGATTGCCTTGCTCAGTGTCACCCACACTTGTTTTTTCTTTTTTTTGAGACAGAATCTCACTCTGTCGCCCTTGGTAGAGTGCCGTAGCATCATAGCTAACAGCAACCTCAAACTCTTGGGCTCAAGCGATTCTCTTTTGCCTCACCCTCCTGAGTAGCTGGGACTATAGGCACCCGCCATAAAGCCCAGCTATTTTTAGAGACGAGGTCTCACTCTGGCTTAGGCTGACCTCAAACACATGAGCTCAGGCAATCTACCCTCCTTGGCCTCCCAGAGTATTAGGATCACAGGCTTGAGCCACAGTGCCCGTCCTGTCACCCACACTTCTAACCTCATCCCTAAGTTTTGTCATAGGAGCCAGTTCTTCTACCTGGTGGGTGGGAAAGCTGTGTTGGTGCTGTGGCTTCCTGTGTGATTGGAGCTGACCTCTTCCTGCAGGTGCAGCAGTACAGAGTGGCCATGACTGCCAAGGACTGCTCCATCATGATTGCACTCTCCCCTTGTCTGCAGGATGCAAGGTGAGGCGCCATGTCACCTGTCCTTGGTTTAACAGAGTTTTGTGGATTAACAGGACAATTATTTCCCTATATTTAGAAACTCCCATATAGGATCATGAGATCATTACCTCTTTGGCCTGCTTGATATCATGGAGCTTATTAACTCTTAACTCTTCAGAAGTTTGTAATTCAGACAGACATTTATGGAGAATAACTAAAAAATACTGTTCCATTATATTGAAAATTACTATTGATTTTCCCAGAAAATCCCCCAGGGACTCAAACAGTGTGGAGAGTGTGCTGCACATTCCTTTCTCTCAAAGCAACCCAAGTGCCTGTCCCAGCTACGAGGTCTGAGATGTGGTATAGGCTCTCACGGGCATGTTCCTCAGTCTTCTACCAGGTCAGCATGGTGGACTAACTTTTTAACCATCACAGCTATTTGAAACCCTTTAGTCAAGACATTGTTTTGAGTAACCAGCTTGCATGCGGTCTCTTTCCCTGAATGCTGTTATTTTTATTCTGTCCCCTCTTTTATTTTTAGGAATTTAGGATGAACCTGATAATCACCTTATAATCATTAGCATCTCCAGAGGGTGCCAAAGCCTACGTCCAGTATGTGTACAATAGTCCACATTCTTCTAATGTGTTCCCGGGGCAAGATGACCTTAGTTGCTGGCTGCCAGCCACTCATTTTTCTGATGCTTTTGAACTAAACAGTTCCCAGGTTTCTTATTCCCTGGCAGGCACAGAATTGTCCACTTTCCAATATGAAATACTGAGGAACATTATAGAGCATAACTGAAATACAAAAAAATGGTTGTTCCCAGGACTGCTGAGGAGAGGGCTTGTGGTTGCCCAGGTGGTCAGCCCTTGCACAGGAGCTGCTTAAAAGACCCTTCCTGTCTTTGACAACTGCAACAACAACAAAAAAAACTGGGCCTTGTGGAGGGTACCCGTAGTCCCAGCAATTTGGGAGGCTGGGGTAAGAGAATCGCTTAAGCCCAAGAGTTTGAGGTGGCTGTGAGCTGTGACGCCATGGCACTCTACTGAGGGCGCCATAGAGAGACTCTGTCTAAAAAAAAAAAAAAAAAAGAAAAAAAAATGCAGCCCTTGTCATGAACCAGAAGTGTGGACTATCTTGGCCTGACTACCCCAAGCTCAGCTGTCAGGCCCCAGAGCTGAGTGGTGCCTTGGGCTTCAGTCAGGGCAAGCTGCAGGTCCTTCCAGTTGGCAAAGCAAGGTTCAAGACCTTTCTTTGCTTAAAAAGAGTTATTTGCTGTTTTTTACCTTTCAGGAGAGAGTAGTTTATCACCCCAGAAACTGAATCAGGGTTCATTTTTCCTATGAACAGGGCTCTGTTTATTCCTCTGAGCAGGAATTTAGTGAGTCTGGGCCTTGATTGCATCACCCAAACAGGAACACATCTGTCGGCATTTCCTCTCCCATGCAGGGCTTCTGAAATTGGTGTTTTGTTTGTCAATTTCTGAATCTAGAACAGTAGTAAGCATGGGGAAATCAGAACCCCAGAGTACTGCTCTTGGGCTAATGGGAATTACATAATTTATGTAGCCCATCATTCAAATGCTGACTATATGCTGAGCACTCTAAAAATAAAGTAGGATACACAGGAATATTAGTGCAAGATTCAGAGTTCTTCTGAAAGCATTTTTAGGTACAAATAATTGTCCATATGTTGTTCTAAGCACATGACTATTCTGATGTTTATGAAAGTCACAAAATTAAGCCCTGAGAATCAAAATCCAAGGCACTGAAGAATTTGAGAATAAAACATGAAACCAAGCCTGTCTCCAAATGTGAAGAGCATAAAGGACCATGAGTTTCTCATAAGACATGGGAAAGTCACATAAAGAGAAGTCTGTTCTCAACATTTCATCCATTTGGCTGTTGAATGGCCAGATTGACTTTTTACTTTTTCTTAGGTTTTGTGATACTTGGCTCACGATAAAGTGACTTTTTCAGTGTCATTTATACCACTGGGATAGGGGAATATCACTCACATATTCTACATAATTGCTTTTCCATCTTCCAGTCCTTTAACCCTCTCTCGTCTGGTGTGGTGTGCACTAGCCTGTATCACAGTAGGTACTTGCCAGGCAGAACCTTCACTGGCTAGTACACATAGCCAGCACAGTCAGATGTACAGTATGTACAGCTGGAGGTACAGTGCACAGAGCTGGCACAGAGGTACAGTGTGCACAGATGCACAACATGGGGGCTCTTTGTGAGTTGGGAGGAGAGAATTTGGGAGGTTTGTGTGTTCTGAAACTGTTTTTTTACTTGCAGTTCTGATCACAGGCCTGTCATTCCTTCATCGAGGTCCAGGTTTGCCTTCTCCGTGTCTGTGCTGGACCTTGACCTCAAGCCCTATGAGAGCATTCCTCATCAGTATAAACTGGACAGCAAGATAGTCAACTATTATTCTAAGACTGTACATGCCAAAGACAACGCTATGATGTCAACTCGGTTCAAGGAAAGCGAAGATTGCACATTAGTTCTCCACAAGGTCTAACTTGTTTCCTGCAGTGTCTTTGAAACTTGAACATAGAATGTGAAGGTTGAATGA
>CAUYON010034617.1:0-13082 GCA_963573935.1 Arctocebus calabarensis
GATGTGTGTTCCTCGACCTTGTCTCTTGGCTCAGCTCCAAACCGTTGGCTTTCTTGCTAAATTTCTGTCCTTTAACTCTCCTTCTGGACAGGAGCGTCTGCAGAAAGCTGGCTACAGACCGCCATCTTGGCTCCTCCCCCCATGGCCTCATTTTAAACCCTATCTCCCATTATTCCAATGTGTGTTTATCTTACCTGCACTATACAGCGTCATTCCTTTTTCCCCAATAATCCTCCAGCTCTTTCCCTCTGCTCTGCCTCCTTTATTGAGCAGGTTCCTATATTGAAATTCTTCCCCAGACCAGCTTTTATGCCATTTCCCTTTCATTTCCAAGCTTGTCCTGAATATTTAAAGGAGAATATAAGATATTTTTTCTTTCTAAAATACTAGACAGTAGTTTTTGGTTACTTTATGGAGTTAATAAGTCTTTAACTCCCCGTGTTATAATTATTTACATGTGTTGTTTGCTTTGTTATGTTGTATGTACAAAAGGGAGGTGCAAGGGCTTGGTCCTGTATGTGTTATATGCTCGTTGCTCATTTCCATTAATATAAATCTTTCCCTTTTCCCCAATTATATGTAAATATGTTGAGCATTAGAGTGTAGAATGTAATTACCATGGTATTCAAGGAGGTCAAACCGATGAGCAGGGACATAGTTAGCAAGAAGTTTGAAATTTTAGTTAAGATAGTCATAAACTCTGAAAAATTAAAATAGGAATTATTTGGTCACAATTAATAATATTCTTTAGCTACTTTGTCAAAAATTTATTTGCATATTATAGTGTTAGAGAAACAGAAATGAGAATAGTTTGCCTGCCGGAGTTAAGCAAGCTAAGTATTTTTGAATGAATATTAACTTTATTAATCAAAGATCATATTAGCTTTTCCCAATTCTAGGAATGAAGTTGGGCAAAAAGGATGGTCTTGATAAGCAATTAAGTGCAAAAATTGGTAAGATTTTGCCATTGATTGGATATAAAAGTTTTGCAAGAGAAAGAATTTAAAGCTGAGTCCTTAATTTTCAGCTTAGGCAACTTTCTAAATATGCAGCGAGTCCTAGAGAAAATACTGGTTTATGAAAACAAAAAGAAAATGGTTTTATACAGTTTTTGTAGTTGAGGTGTTGGGATAGACAGCTGACATAGATGTTGAGTAAAAACGAGAGAGGTAGGATAAATGTGAGAAACATGGCGTTATGAAAACTAAGGGATGACTGTGATTTGAGAAAGAAGATATAATCAACTACTTCAAATGCTGTTAAGATAACAAATAATGAATTTTTAAAAGTTAAGTATTTAGATTATCCATTTTGTATATGTTAATGATTCCTGACTTGACAAGAATATTTCAATGCTGGAAATCTGCTACAAGGCAGATTTATACTGTAGTTGAGGAGGTAGCAGGGACTTTAAAGAGGTGATTAAGTAAAAATGAGACCTTTTGGGTGAGCCCTACAATGACGTGACTGGTGTTCTAAGACACACAGAGACAGGGGAGTGGGTGTGTAACCACGTGAAAGGCAGCTTGGGTCAGGGTCGCCATCTGCAAGCCAAGGAGAGAAGCATCAGAGAAAGCGACCCAGCTGCCACCTTGATCTTGGACTTCCCGTCTCTAGAACCGTGAGAAAATAAATGTCTGTTGGTCTGTTGTTGAAGTTACCCCATCTGGGGTATTTTTATTGTGGAAGCCCTGAGAAAAAGGAAAGCAATACAGATGGATGTACACAGAAGTGAAGATGTTTCTTTCTGAGACCTTCTTTGTTTCCAGTGATGTAAAGGAAAATTTCTATGGCAATTTAGTGATACAATTTCTTACACTCTGTACTGTTACCTGCTAGAATTCATTAGATGGGACTGTATCTATTTTTAAAAAAATGTTTTTCTTTATAGCACAGTATGAAGAATATTTTTCTGCAAGGTGTGTCTGGCTTATAGTAGAAACCAAATGGAACATTTGTAAAGTAGAGGGATGTTTCTGAACAACAGAAGAATAAAGCTACCTGAGAAAACATAGAGCTTTTTAGACTATCGTTGAACACTGGAGAAACATGAATTTATAGAGGACCAAATTACAGAGTCCTGTGCTTTCCCCAGGCAATTTAAAGTGCCTTAAATATAAATAAACCCTAATTGAAAAACTGATTTCTCTTTGAGGAATTCTGTTCCTATAATTTTCAAAATTGAAGAATAAAATTGTAATGAAGATTGAGATTCAATATTATAATAAAATGTTTCATTATATTTTAATTTAAGTAGGTAAAATTCAACTATTCCCTATCCTTTTTAAAAGTCATTTCTATATAATGAAATGCCATGAGACTCTCCTTAAAAAAACATGAATAATGGAGATTTAAAGTAATCAATATAGTTATTATTCATGGAATGTCTGTATGAATTTTCCAGTCCTGTCTAAAAAATCACAAGGATGAGAATATTTAAATACATTTTAAACATGACAGAAACAGTAAAAGTTTTTCTTACCCAGTACATAGTGGGTCCCATGTAAGAGCTACATAAACTACCACAACAATACTGCTTATCTGATACTTGTACAACTCTATTGTACTAATATTTTCATCCTTATTTTATACATTAGAAAGGTAAGACATATAGAGGACAAAGGACTTTGCATAAGGTCATGCTTCTAAGAATCAGATTGAACCTAGATGTGAATGCAGCTGTTTATTTCTGGATTCCATGCTTTAAATTACCATGTTCTTCCAGGAGCTCTGAATTTGGGTCCTATTACATGGGTACTATCTTTAAAATTGAAAGCAATATTCTTTTTTTTCTTAATTGCCTTCAGCATAGGAAAAAAAGAAGGGGTAGAACCTTACATTCTGAGAAAGATAAAGTAGAAATAAAATCATAACAATTAAATAAATAAATTAAGATACATCAGTATATTTTCATTAGATTGTTTCATAAATAGAGATCTCCTATTACAATGCATTGACTCGGATGGCAGAGACGGTGACATAGAATAATTAAAACAGCAAACAAAAAAATACAAGCTCAACATGTATAACACAACAAAGTGATAATATGTCTTTTTAAAAACTATAAATCAAAACACCAGTAAGAAAAAAAAAAGATTATAGATTTTAATCCTACTCTATCCATGATCAATTGAAATGTGAGTGGTACAAACATGTCAGTTAAAAGAGAGAAATTATCAGATCATATATCAAAGCAAGTTCCCCTTGGATAGTGGCTATAAGAAACCCATTTGAAAATAAAGATATTTGACATAAAAGGAAAGAAAAATCAAGCATTAGGTCTGAAGTGCGGCCTAAAACGTATATCAATCAGATCAGAAGCACCTGTTCTCTGCCACAGTGAGGGTGGAGGAGAAACATGACATGATGCTTAAAATTGGTGGAAGTGGAACTTGACGTCAATACTTGATCTTTGAAAAGCAGCAACACCTCTTTCTAGCTATGTGAGTTGGGCAAATTTTTAAGCTTACTGAGGCTAGCTTTATCATCTGTAAAACGGGGATAATAAATTCCAGCTCACAAACACTGATAGGGAAATTTAAAGGAGATAAATTATGTGTAATTTTTACAATCATGTAAATTACTGTTCAACCAGGACACTGCTAGTAATTATTTCTCCAGGAAACTGGATGTAAACCAGAAAGGACCTAATTATTTTAAAACACTTTTCTTATAGTTCCAACATCTGAGTGTCCTTGCTGGCTCTGGTTCTCTGGACACTGGAAGTTTATCTTGACTGTGAAAGGTTTCCTTACTTTGTTGTTTTGTGTGTGTCTCATACATTTTGATTTAATATTAGGTCTCGTGTACACAGGAACAGCAGATACTGAAGTCATCAGTCTTCATGCATGGAGATGGACCTGTCTCTCCTGGGAAGTCTTTAATGTGAGGATTGTCTGTTTAATGAGGGATCAATCTGGGTTCAGGTTTTGTTTTTGAGGTAATTGTTTTGCTACACCATGGGCTACAAATCCCTCAGCAATGGGTCGCTGCTGCCGTGTGTGGCTTGGTTTGGGACCTTGAGTGACACATTGTTTTCCTCATGGTTCCTGCTGCTGCCCCCAGGAGCCTGCCCTCCTAAGCTTTCTCTCTGTGTCCTTTCTCCTTTGCCACACGCTAGACTGTGGCCACTAACTCAGGTTAAGGGCTGCAGTGGAAGGAAGTCTTCATCTCTCCTACCTGCCAGTGGGCCTCTGTGGTGGGGCTTTCTCAGGGAACCTCTTCTTTGCTGTTGTCAGTAAAATTCTGCTTTGTATCAGTGCAGTGATCTTGAGTAAGGACCAAGTGTCCTGCAGTCTCCTGGTTGATAGAGTCAAATGGTGGGACCTGGCCAAATAGAACCATGCCCACCCCATCCTTCCAACCCCTTAAGACCCCCATCCACCTTAACCCGCACACTGATTTCTTTCTCAAACTCAGCTCGCCTACCCCTGGGTGGAAATAAAGGCCGATGTTTCCCACACAGAACTTGGACTCCATTTCCTTTTGGTCACATTTCAGAATAATCTTTTATTTTCAGTCTTTGACTTCTCACTGGTGACAGTAGATCTTTCCTGGGTATTCACGCCAGGTCACAGGGCCAAGCTGCTTTCCTTCTCCCTGCCCTATACACCTGTACTGTCTGAATGCTGGTGTTCCTCCAAAATTCCTACATTAACATCAGATCACCAGTGTGATGATATTAGGAGGGAGGAGTTATGAAATCACGAGGGCAGAGATTTCACCAATGGGATCAGTGCCCTGATAAAAGAGAAACCCAGAGAGCTACTTGGCCCCTCGCACCACAAGAAAACACGGAGAACCGTCCTGTGAACCAAGAAGCAGCCCCCACCAGACAAGGAATCTGTGGGTGTCTTGATCTTGGACTTCCCAACCTCCAGGACTGTGAGAAATGACTTGGTCTGTCAGCCAGCCAGCTGATGGTATCAGCAGCTCAAGGACACCACCAACAGCAGATGGCTTCTGGTTTGAACCATTTTTCAGAAACACAGAACATTTGCTTTGTGCAAGGAGTCAGGAGTGTTTTCTCCCCTTTGGTTAGTGACTTCCAGATTTGCTTCAAATGAATTTTGAGCTTCCTTCAAAAAAAAAAAGAAGGAAGCCTCTGGGAAAGCAGCAGAGTTTCTTGCCCACGTGTCACTAAGTGGGGTTTCATAGGTCTCCTGTTACATCCCAAGTTTTCATTCTAATCACTCAGTGAGAGCACACAGAACATAGCAGTGACTGCACCTGAACTATCTGAGTCACAGGACTCCAGGGACACTAAACTGTGCTAGCTCATACTTGACCTTTAAAGAGTCATTTAGGTTTCAGCTGTTTTATTCCTACTGGCTTTTTATGGTGACTCATCTGCCTCCTGTACTCTGACAGAAGTGAGACAGTGTGTCCACGTTCTTGCTGGGGGTCTGGGGGGTCCTTTAGAATTGAGTGCACCTGGGTGCCTGATGTTCTCAGTTTCTTATACAAGAAAATTTGATTGGAAGTGTCTAGTTTCTTCTGAGCCTGTGCGTTTGTTTATGAGTTCTACAAGTGTTGCGTTGTTTTCATATTGGCTGTAGAAATTACAGTTATTAATCATTTCACAGCCTAATTAGGGTTAATATTTGCAACCATGGCATTTTTATACTAACGTATCATATAGGCTTCAACTACATATATTAAAAATTCTGAAAAATCACGCTAAAATATTATTTAAATATTTGTATATATGTTAAATACATTAAAACAGCAAAAGTACTCTTAATATTTCCCCAGATTTTTACCTTGGAATGATCTTCATTAATTCCTCAGCATGAAAGTTTTTATCCGGCAGCTTTTCTCTTGTCCTGAAGACTATCTTTACCCTTCTTTGCAGTGTGTGTTTAGTAGTGACAAATTCTGTCATGTGTGTTTATCTAAAAATATGTTTATTTCCTTTTGATTCTAGAAGGATATTTTTGCTGACTGCAGAATTCTGGGTTTTTTTTCCCATATTATAAAATATGCTGTTTTGCTACCTTTTCATTTTTATCACTTTCTGAAAAGATATCCTGATCATTTGAATGATTTTCCTTTTCATATATCATTTTTTTCTGTGGATTTCTTCAAGATGCTCCCTTTATCTTTATGAGAAAGACACTGTGAAGTTTGTGCCTTACTTCTTGTGTATGTAAATTTGTGCTTTTTCACAAATTTGGGGACCTTCCAGTCATTATTTCTTCAAATGGTTTTCTATTTCTCTCACAGTCTTGATAGCACAAGGTTAAAATTTTTTGTCTTACTCAAGGCTCTTGTGTTTTGAACATCTTTGGCTTTCAAATCTTTTTTTTCTTCTTTATCTTGAATTTCTTTTTTTTTGAGAAAAATTACTTTTATTATTATTTTTTATTGTTGGGGATTCATTGAGGGTCCAAGAAACCAGTTTACACTGATTGCATTTGTTAGGTAGAGTCCCTCGTACAATTGTGCCTTACCCCCAAAAGGTGTGTCACACACTGAGATCTCACCCACCTCCCTCCTTCCCTATCTGCTCGTCCTTGAATTTCTATTGCTCTATTTAAAATTAATTTGCCCTTTTCTCTGTTATCACCATTCCACTAATAAGCTCATCAAGAACTTTTTAAAATTTCACACAATGTATTAATTCCAAGATTTTTATTTGCTTCATATTTTGCATAGTCTATTAATCTGGTGAGCATGCTGATCTTTTCACTCATAATAATAATTTTTTTCTTATCCCTTTGCATGGACTTAAAATAGCTTCCTTTAAAGTCCTTGATGGAAAAATCCAATGTCTGCATCATCTTAGCCTTGGCCTTTAGTGATCATCTTCACCTTGAGAATGGGTCACATGTACTCTTTCTTCTTATTAATTCAAATAATTTTGGGTGATAATCCTGGACATTGTTAACATGGATAATGCCATATTTGGAGATTCTGAACTCTGCTATAATGATGCAAAAGTATTGATGACTTTGTTTTAACAATCAACTTACTTAAACTCAAAACATTTTTGTGTCAGGTGCATGACAGGCCCAATTTCAATTCAGACTTATATTTCCGCTTCATCATGGAGTATAGGTAGCTAGTGCATTAGCCTCCGAATTTGGGAAAAGGGTAAATAAGATGGAGGCCAGCTTTTATCAGTCATCTTTAAGATTTGTTTATGTATTAAAATGATAATTCTGTACACAGCACATGAATATCACATACCTTTAGAGAAAACCCTACCTGAACCTGGAAATAAAAGTGGAGGTGTATCAAATTCACTTGAGCTATTTTTGCTAAGGGCACATCATGTCTATGTATTTTTATAGTACCTTTTTTAAAAATTGCATGAATATCACAATAAAGGTTCGTATAACTTTTGTGCATGTGCAATGATGATTGATATTTTTTAATTTTTTCTTTCCCTAAATAATAAGTATTATCAATACTGATTTTGCTGAAATGTTTAAGAAACACTACTGACATCATGACTTAAATACTTTAACCTATATCTTCCAAGAACAAGGGACTTTCTTACATAGCTATTGTGTAAATATAAAATTTGACAAATTTTATATAGGCATACTATTTTATTCTGACTTGAAATCTATATTTGGATTTCACCAGATATCCTAATTATGCCATTTGTGGCCATTTCCTAGGTCTCAATTCCAATCCTGTGTGAGTTCAATTATTAATAGCACTTTACTGGAACATTTTAAAAAATGTTCTGGGCTAAAACTAAACTAGACTGAAAACCAAAACCTAGAATTATGGTTTAAAATTATGGCCCAAAGTCCTCTTTACTTGATTAATTCACCCTTCAATTCCTCTGTCCCTCATCTCACCACCTCCTGTTCACTTCAGCTAACTTGCTTTGGGTAATTTTCAGACCTTGATCTAACAATTCCTCTCACTGTCACGGCTTAGACTCCTCTTCCTAAATAGGCAAGATTACACTTTCACATGAGTATTTAATTCTATTTGTTCAGGTCTCAATATCTTCTATCAATATTGGCTTCTATGAGCTCTAGCTTCCTGAAAAGTTCAGACGACTCTTTCTTAGCGAGAAACATTTCATGATTATAAAATGTTCTTTGACTTCCTGATAGAGACGCCTCCTTCAGTATCTCAAAAGGATGTCAATTATAAGCAGGAGTTTCCAACATAGTAAATGTATGATGTAGTATTTATTAAGATATGTTCCTCATTGTCAAATTTGTGGTCCAAGAGCTTTTCACTGGAAGCACAGAGTTTAGATTCCATATTTCCTAATCCCAAGTCTGTCTTACTCTCTTATCCGTTGATACTTTGCCAAGATGACTGTACTGATAATGTACACATTTCACTTCAGTTTTTCAAATGTCAGATTTCTTTTCAATGAATTCTCTGACAGTACTTCCTGTTGAACATTATTTTTTTTTTTTTGCCATTGGCCAGTCTTGCTTTGATTGATGTAATTATCAGAATAAACTTCTTTTTAAAGAACTATTCATGGCCAGTAGCAAGAGTACAATGTGTATCTTTCAGAATATGTATCTCTTGGATTATACATGTTCTTATTCTTGTGAATACAATGTTTCCTGTGAGTTCTTTATAAGGTAAGAAATTGGCAGAATAAAGTATAATTAAGGAATTTAGTTTAATAACCTAAATTGAGATCTAAATCTATGCAGATTGTAATAACAGAATTATGCTATTATAGAGTCCACACAGACAGATCCATCAAATAAAATGATAAAAGCAAACATGAGCTTTTGGCACAGGTGTACTGTAGGATGGCCAGTGGTAGTCTTGTGAGCAGAGAATGTAAGCCCCTAGAAGCACTCTGTTTCCCGCACCTGCGTTCTGCACAGAGCGTACGCCCATTTCCCTTTCTTCATAGACAGGCAGCATTTTTGCAGCTGTTCAACAGGGAATCTCAATGTCGGGGTTTCTGTGTCACTGGCTCCTTGGTCAATGCTCCCCAGTATACACTTAAACCACAGTAGCCTTGGGGGTCTGCTGGGTCCTGGGGGACTGTAGGTATCTCAGAGCTTAGACACTTGGGGAGTCCATTTCCAGTGTAGAGTATAGCACATTTGTCCCCTTAGGACAAAGGGAAACAGGGCATCCAGCATTTGGGAGCTAAACAATGGTCACACCGTGGAATGATGGTCTTTTAAGCCAGGCGCAGTTTGAAGGGGGGCAAGGGGTCTAAAAATTACCTATTGGCTACAATTCATACTATTCTGGTAATGTGTACCCCCAAATGACTTCACGACTATCAGTTCATCCATGTAACAAAAAAATCACTTTTACACTTTAAATCTATTTAAAACAATAAATAATTATTAAAAATCAGCCCACCAATCTTTATTAGCATTATCCTACATCCTTTCTGCCAGAAATTTGCTTTAGTTCTGGCCCAGCGTGGTCTCATTCATTTAGCAAGTTCGTCAAAGAATTAGACACAAAAATAAAATAACATTTATTTACATTGCTCACAAATCTCTTATGGTATTTCAGAAACCATGTTAGATACCAGAGATATAAACGGAAGTCAACAGGGCTCCATCCCCTCAGAGACAGACAAGGAAATGATAACTGAAACAGCAAAGGTAGAAAGCTGTTCAGGCTGCTGTGGGAATCCGTGTGGGCCAAATTAACCCCAGGGGTATGGGAGACAGAAAGAGATAATGCTTGAATAGTCTTGATAGACAAGTGAGAAATTAGTCTGGAGAAGAAGAGCAGAAGATCTCTCCTGGGGAAGACAGCTTGTTTTGCAAGAGCACAGACACCTGTGCAGTCATGGTGTGCCTCGGGATTACAAAGTGGCAGCTCGTCAGGACATGGAACGGACATGACCAACCAGGGTCAAATACGAACGGCAGCCCAAGAAATCCAACTTTATTTTAATCAGCAGGATGTCAAAATAATCTAGAATATGCTTCATGTTCAAATGATTAACAAATTTTAAGGAAAAAGATCCAGTGTTTACTTGCAGATTTCCGAGGTAGACAACTGGGATGGCTTGGGAAGAAAGATGTTAGATTCAAGGTTATTCATCTTAATTTGAGGTTAAAAAGTTGCCAAGTGTTCTGAGGCTCCTTGTAGATGGAGCATAAATTTCCTGAAGCATTTTTTCTTTATTTTTTAATAGTAATGGCTCCATTTCATGTTTTACCTGACTTACTAGTCATTTAGATGGTGCTGTATGATTCTTTGAAAGAACAAAGGATGTAAATGAAAATATGAACTACCTAAATTTTCCATGGCTATGTATGAAAACCAAATGAAAGATTTTCACATGGGAAGCCCTGGTTTATAGTGATATCTAGGACCGCTTTATTAACGCAAATATGTAATGAGAGTTTTGTGCGTGTGTGTAAGAGACATTTGAGTGCTGGGAACACAGTGGTGAGAGATGTTCTTACTTTCATGGAGATGACAATATCGTGGGAGAAATACGCCGTAAATTTAGGCTTGGATAAGTACGTACAGTCCATCATCATTATTCATAGATGCCACAATTGCAAATTTGCCTATTTGCTAAAATGTATCTGTTATCCCAAATCAACACTCACTGCCATCTGCACTTGAGTAATCATTTGTGGGTGTGTACAGAGTGGCAACAGATTTGGCGGCCTAACATGCACATTTCAGGCTGATGTCACACAAAGCGACACTTTGTTGAAGAATTTTGTTTCAGCTCTCATATTGTAAACAAATGTCCTTTTTACAGTTTAATTAATGCTACTTTTTTTTTTTTGCATTTTATAGGGTTTTTTTGTTGGTAATTTTGTTGTTTAAAATACTGACGTGCTATCCAGTGTTCATAAGCACGAGAAGACCATGAAGTACAGTAGGGAGAAGATGCATGTGTTAGATAAGCTTTGCTCAGGAGTGAGTTATAGTGACGTTGCTGTGAGCTTGATGTTAATGAGCCAACACAACAAGTTAAATAAGGCGTCGTTAGGCTGAAACACACATAAAACAAGGTGATGTCTTGACTGGTTGACAAAACACACTGACCAGAGGCTCCCGAGAATGTAACCCTGCCTTTCTCTCAGGAGGAAGGACTCAGTACTCACCAACGCAGAGTTCACAGCCACTTTGTAGAACTTAGCTATCATGGATATTGAGAATTGACTGTACACATAAAATTACAGTGAAGGCACATTGTGTTCAGGATAGGCAGTTGGCATTAGATAAGTGTTTGCTTTCATGTGTGGAGGAGAGAGATGTGGTGTTGTGATATACTGTCAGGGAAGGGACGGAGGATCTGGTGTGGAATTACAGTTTAAAAACAGAGAGTAGGATTTAATAAAATTAAAGAGTCACTGGATACATCCTTCCAGACCTATGGGGCAGGCCTGCTAGTGAGAAAGCATCTTTTCTTTAAGAACTTGCAGAGAAGCCAGTGGGATGGGAGCTTAGCATTGACCCATATCATACAGCAAAGTCTAGGTTATACAAAACCTCTTAGATTCTGAGTCTAAATGCTAGGAAGCCAGGGAAAGGGGCAAAACAGTGAAAATCAGAGATGACACAGTGGTGGCAGAAGAGAGGAAGCCAAGAGGAGAGAGTCAACTTATATTTAACGGTATCTAAGATCATTTAGAAAGAATTTCCCTGGGCGGTGCCTATGGCTCAAAGGAGTAGGGCGCCTGCCCCATATACTGGAGGTGGTGGGTTCAAACCCAGCCCTGGACAAAAACTGCAAAAAACAAAAAACACCAGAAAAAGAAACTATTTCCCTAATATCGCCTAGGAATATCTACAAATGAGAATAAATAAAAATAAGTCACTTTTCATATTTTAATCTCATTTGTAGATTAAAGTGAAAAACTCACTTGACATTCAAAAAGGAAGAGCCCCTTTTTCTTTTTTCCAGGAGGGAAATGAGGGGTAATTCACAGGAAAATCAGCACTCATGGTATTGTGGCATACAAAACTACTTTCCTTTCATGAATAGAGTATAATTAAATGTACAGAGTTTTTAATTCAAAATGTTAAAAACTTTTGTTGGTCTAATCTTTGGAGCTAATAGCCATTATTGGTGCAGTCCTCTGTCTTGAGATGTTACCCATATTCTTTTTTCCTTTTCAATATTATTTTTTCAGAAGGCATTTACCTTCTTTAACACCTTTTTTGTTTTTCTTTTGAAATTCTTGGTTGTGTCTTGTGGCTTTTAAATAAGTGTTTGCATGACTAGGAACAGGTAAATATTTTGACTCAGAGATTAATTGTCAGAGAATGATTTTTTAAAACCATTTTTATATAGTGAGTTCTTTAAAAATCACCAAGGGCAAACAGTGGAGAGGAGTAAAGTGAAGCCCAGAGAGGAGAAATGACTTTGAAGGAGAGAGTTGGTTTGTAGCATTCCTTGGACCAGACCAGTGCCTGCACCAGGCGCTACTCCAAGGATCCCTTCTGAGGTACAGGGGGCGCTACAGAGCAGCCCTGGTGGAACAGCTGCTGGTTGCTTCTGCTGAGACCAGTGCTGTCGTGCAGCAGGTGGTTTCCAGGAGCCACCCTACTAACAGGATGGTGATACCGCTGGGGCACCATCCTCCCAGAATTACGCAGTGTGGGTCTGCTTTACTGATTTCCAAGACCAGCACGTAGAGGCAGGCATGCTTAAGGATGCGTAGGAAGGTGGTGTTCCCCAAGAACTACCGCATTTTTGAGTCACAAAATAAACAAGGAAAACAAGTAGAACAAGTATAGGTGGTTCTTAATTATCTAAAGTGCTGAGAAACTTCAACATGTTTTCCATTTCTGCTTGCAGAAATGTCTGTGTTTTAAATTTCATATTTCAGCCATGTGGGCAATGAGAAAATGAGGCTGTGCTTGTTGTCATGTGATGGATGGTGATTTCCCAGAGCAGAAGGTGATGTTTGTCAGAGAAGAGGCAATTATTTACATAATACTCTTTGCCAAGCACTTTGGCCTCCTTTGAGATGAAAAGCATTTCAAATACCATATAATTAACTATTTTTTTTATAATTTTATTGAATCATAATTCTGTACATTGGTGCAATCATAGGGCACGATTCATATACATTCAGAAATGTTTTGATCGTACTGTTACAGATAGCCTTCATGGCATTTTCTTGATCACTATATAAAGA
>CAUYON010034620.1:0-11198 GCA_963573935.1 Arctocebus calabarensis
GTGAATTTTTTATGAAGAGGACTCCCCAGGCAATTGAAGCAGTATCAAAAATACACTACTGGGACCTGATCAAACTAAAAAGCTTCTGCACTGCTAAGAACACAGTAAGTGTAGCAGGCAGACAGCCCTCAGAATGGGAGAAAATACTTGCAGGTTATGCCTCAGACAAAGGTTTAATAACCAGAATACACAGAGAACTCAAGCGTATTGGCCAGAAAAGGGCAAGTGATCCTATCCAGGGTAGGAAAAGGACTTGAAGAGAAACTTCTCTAAAGAAGACAGGTGCATGGCCTACAGACACATGATAAAATGCTCACTATCCTTACTGATCACAGAAATGCAAATCAAAACTACTTTGAGATATCATCTAACTACAGTAAGGTTAACCCACATAACAAAATCCCCAAACCAGAGATGTTGGCGTGGATGTGGAGAAAATGGAACACTTCTACATTGCTGGTAGGAATGCAAACTAATACATTCCTTTTGGAAAGATATTTGGAGAATACGTAGAGATCTAAAAATAGATCTGCCATTCAATCCTATAATTCCTTTATTAGGTATATATCCAGAAGATCAAAAATCACATCATAATAAAGATATATGTACCAGAATGTTTATTGCAGCCCAATTCATAATTGCTAAGTCATGGAAGAAGCCCAAATGCCCATTGAACCATGAATGGATTAATAAATTGTGGTACATGTATACCATGGAATATTATGCAGTCTTAAAGAAAGATTAAGACTATACCTCTTTTGTGTTTACATGGATGGAGCTGGAACATATTCTTCTTAGCAAAGTATCTCAAGAATGGAAGAAAAATTATCCAATGTACTCAGCCCTGTAATGAAGCTAATTTATAACTTTCATGTGAAGGCTAAAACCCAATTATAGCACAAGAATACAGGGAAAAGGGAAAGGGAGAGTGGGGGTAGGGCAATTGGTGTGATCACACCTACGGTGCATCTTAGAAGGGTACTGGTGAAACTTATTAAATGTAGAATTTCTATGTCTTCATATAGTGATTAAGAAAATGCCATGAAGGCTATCTTTAACAGTTCGACCAAAATATTTCAGATTGTATATGAAGTCAGCACATTATGCTGACATGATTGCACTAATGTACACAATTTTGATTTAATAAAATTATAAAAAAAACTGCATTTCCTTTTTTTTTTGACATTGATATTCTACATTTAATAAGTTTCACCAGTACCCTTCTAAGATGCACTGTAGGTGTGATCCCACCAATTGCCCTCCCTCCACCCATCCTCCCCCCTTAGCATTTCTTTTTAAAGTTTTCTTAGTCAGATTAAAAATAATACATAAAACTACCAGACCGATTCTGTCCCTGTACTTAGGAAAAGTAAGAGGGTCAGAGAGACAAGGCCGAGGTTAGAGACACAGACCTGCTGTAGCTCAACACGTCCCAGTGCCATACTTTGAACTACCATTTATTGATCCCTAGCACTGCCCATTAACACATTCTGGAACCACGTAAACCTGATTCCACAAAGCATTTGGAAACAAATTTATCATTACCATAGGTCTACTAATGGGAATGGGCCTGTGATTAAGCATTTCCAACCCATTATCTGTAGTTGGCTTTGTGGCACTGTGGCTGACACTCTGAAAATTACATTTCACCTTTGCCATCTGGTTCTTTGTTAAGTTTGGCCAATAGTATGGCATTGGAGGAAAAATAAAAGACTGGAGAAGGAAGACAAAATTAACTTCTTCCTGTTTGTTTGCTATTGGTGTCAATGTCACCCCACAAGTGGCTCCCCCATGTCCAGACTCATTTTATTCAGCTTTTCAAATTCTTCTGCCACTGTCAGAATCAGTTTCATTGGTTCTCAGGTATTAGCACAAGCAGAGTGGTGAGCACCTTCTCAGAGGTCTGAGTCAGATCCCTGAGCTTCCTCTTCCAGGCTTCTACATTCTGATAATTCAGGCCACACTCTTTGTAGGATAGGTAGACCTATGAATGGCAGCTGCTTCCTGCAGTTACTATTTCTGAGCTTCAGCGTTTCCATTTTGTCTTGCCTGCCCCCCAATATCTAACATATGTAGCCTATAATTATTTACTCAATTTCTTATATTAAATTACCTCTGACAAAATAGTTAGTGCAGTGTCCATTTTCACGACTGAAGTCTGACTAATTCAGAGAGCTAAAAGGCCTTCCTCAGTGAATTATAGACAAAATGTCTCAGAATTCTTTTAAAATCTACCTCTTATTAAAATATTTTATTCTTTGCAGTACAAACCAGTCCATTTACTACCACCCAGCTGTCTCAGCTCACCTTTCACTTCTGAGTGCCGTCATCTCATTCCTAATCCACTATATCCACACATGTATTTTAAATCCCTGACTGTGTGACTCTCCCACCACTGGGAAAACACAGGAGAGATTGCCCATCTCTCTCTGAGTGTTTTCTACTCCTGTACTAAAAAATTAGCCCCTGTTAAATTCTGACAGAAGAAGAAAATAGTCAGCTTGTGAAATATTTTACTTACTTAAATCTTTGTGACTTAATACATACTCATGTCATCAGAGGTCCTTCATATTTGTGCTTTTATTTTTCCTTCTCCTTGAACAGAGAGCATTGTTCTAGAAATAATGCTTTACTTAGTTTGGTTCATTAGCATCCCTTTCAGCAAATGTGTGATAAAACACATCAGCATTATGATTTAATCTAGGACCCATTAATTCCCAGGTATCTGTGAAACACTACCATAAAACAAGACTTTTGACCACAAATATGGAGCCCTATTCATCTGATTGGAAAATATGAAATCCTTCACATTAGATATCCACATTGTTTTTGAAATTTTGCTGGAAACATGCTCTCTACTATTAGAAGCAAATTGGGTAGATGCCACCTACAACATGAGCCTTGTGTTTTCCCTGAGAGGTTTTATTGCAGATATAGTTTATCTCTTACTTAAAAGGACTATTTTAAGCCATCATAAATGTATGTTATTCTATTGTGAAGCAGAATAGATTTTTTTCTAATATGAAATCCAGATATCTTTTCCTTTTTATAAAAATGAAGAATAGGTAATTATATTTATGAATTCTTAATTCTTTGACTCTCAAGGGAAGGACCTACATTTTCTCATTCTTATCAGAAGATATTGTGAAACAGGACAGAATAAGGCTGAAGAGGTACTTCTGGAATAGCACTGGGAGGAGCTTCATGAAACTTCTCCCCTGTGCAACACCTATAACTCATGAAAATTAGACAGACAGATAGGTAGAGAGATATGAGACTATCTCTATCTAATGTCCTAAAGGTGTATAAAAAACAGAAAAATCAATTCTAGGAAATCTAATAAAATAAAGTCTTGGTAAGACAGTGAGACTATGTGGGATTTGAACTGTGAACTAGTTTCTACCCCCAACTCAATGGAAAAGAATTTTCATTCCTGGAAATTGTTGATGAAAAGAAGGGCTCTATATCCCTATAGATTCCATCCTAGATTTTTGATTTCTGTCAGGGTGAGAGAAGGTAAGATGCAAGTACTCACCACCTCAGCTTTATACTGCAAAATCTCTGCTGAGAGGTCTGTGGCTTCCTTCACTGTCCAAATCTCAACTACAGGCTAGAAGTTTCACCCAAGTTATCACAGACCAAGAATCACATCAGCCCAAGCTTGCTTGTTGGACAGAAATTTCAAGCCAGAAGAGGCAATCTGAGATGAACAATGACTACTGTCCTGCTAGCACTTCATTCATGAAACAGAGGAGACGTCTTGACAGAAATGGCCTTCTATCTTTATCCCCAGCTTCAGAGCAGTAGCAAAGAGTTTTTGCCTAGAAAAAGGCAGGTCTTAAGAAGGGAGATCTTGGTGGCTATTTTATTCACTTTATTTAGAACAAAGAATAGAAAATTTCAAGTTTAAAGATTGCTGTCAGACTGTGATGATTTTGCTGGTTAAGAAGTTAAGAGGTTAATAGAGAGCTAGGGGAAAAGCCCAACTATAGACTAGCTAAAAGTTTAACATAGAGAACTAAGAAAAGAATCAGCTAAGGCAAGCAAACCTGGGGTCAGAACTCAGCACAAGGATTAGCCTCAAAGACTATCCCTACCAAGGCTTCCAATCTAATTGGATCAGATGATGGAGCAATTATGCCCAGAGTGTGATAGCCCTGGAGACAGATTAGTTAGAAGCCTAACTAAGAAATCAGGGAAAGAGATTTACCAAGAGATCCCTTCTAAAACCACTGGCATCACAAGGTAATTATTTATATTTCCAGCGCTGTGTCCTTTGAAGAACAACATCAGAAGGTGCACAATGAATGATAGACTTCACTGAAATAGTCAACAATCAACCACGGGCAGGAATGGATCTATATCCAGAGATATATTATCTAAAAATGTCCAGTTATCAACACAAATGTATGAGACATGAATAGAAAGAGGAAAGTGTGACACTTATACAGGAAAAAGCAGCCAACAGAAACTGTCTCTGAGAAAGCTCACATATCAGATTTAGAAGACAAAAGATTCCAAACAAGTGTTATAGAACAAAAGTGTAAAGAACTAAAATAAATTCTTCTTAAACAGGTGAAGGAAAGCAGGTGACACCATCTTACCAAACAGAAAATGTTATTACAGAGATAGAAATGATACACAAAGAATAAGAGGAAATTATAGAAATGAAAGCACAAAAATGAAATGACTAATTGACTAGAGAATCCTGACAGTAGTTGTAACTGGCAGATTAATATCCTTGAAGTTATACTGAGACATGAAATTCAAAGGACCAAGAGAAAAGAGAATGAAGGGAAATTAACAGAACCCCAGAGAAATGTGGAACGCCACTAAGCACCCCCTCAAACACATAATGGGAAAACCATACAGAGGAAACAAAAAACGAAGAAATTATGTTTTAAAACACTTCTTAAATTTAGTGAAGAACCTAAATCTGTACCTCTAAGAAGCTCAATAAACTCCATGTCAAATAAACTTAAAAGAGACCCACAATGAGGCACAAATACTCAAACTCTCAAATTTCAAAAACAAAGACAAGAGAGCATCTTGAAAGCAGCCAGAGAGAAGTGACATGACTCACTGTGTACCAGGGATCACAACAAGATTAATAGCTGATTTCTCATTTAAAACCATGGAGGACAAGATGCAGCAGGATGACATGTTCAAAGTCTAAAAGAAAAATACCGTCAACCACGAATCTCATATCTAAAAAACTATTTTTCAAAAATGAAAAATTATAGAATCTTTGCTGACGGACTTGCCTTACAAGAAAGACTTGAAGAAGTTCTTTAAGCTGAAAGCAATCACGTGATCCCACGATTACTGCATAAAAAATTAAAAAGCACCACTAAAGTTAATTACATTTATAATTTTAAAAAACACTAAATTTCCTCTCATTCTCTAACTTGAGTTAAAAAGCAATTCTATAAACAATATGGCTATATGCATATTATTGGGTCTGTAATGTGTAGAGGTAAGTTTGACAATGACATATGACTAAAACATGACAATAACAGATCAAAGGAAGCAGATGGCAGTAAAGTATTGAAGTAAGTAAATGATACTATATGGTAACCCAAATCCTTAGGGGGAAAAGTAGGAGAATCAGAAATGGTATTAAATAAGGTGAATATTATGTATCACAAAGTCTGTAAATAAATGCTTATTCTCCTTTATTGTATCAGCTTTTAAAGAAAACAAATTTTACAATGTAATAATTAGAACAATATACCTTTGCATTTGTAACATAAATAGGCATACAAACAGAATTATATAGAAGCTACTTTTGTATTTTTCACGAGAATTAGGATAGTATATATTTTAGCTAGATTATGATAAGTTAAGATACATGTTATAATCCATAGAATAACAACTAAGAAAATAATTTTTAAAAACAGTAAAATATTTAGTAACAAGATTAAACTAGACAGAAGATTGAGGAATAAATGGAAGATGGGAAATAATTTCTTCCACAGAAACATCAGAGGGTTTATTATATTATAAAGTATCTAGACCTACCAGACTATTGTTTTATACTCCAGCATACAAACCAGAAAATATTCACTTAATGAAAAGGAAATCAGTAAAGGAAGAATAACACAACAAAAAATGTTTGAGGCATATAGAAATCAATGACTGAAATAGAAGATTTAAATCTACCCACATTAATAATAAATAGGATTTAGTGTAAATGGGTAAACAACCCAATTAAATGATAGATAATTCTCAGACTAAACCGTATGTTATGTCTTGTGGAAGGAAGGAATTCTTGAGGTCAGTAGTTTAAGACTAGTCTGGCAACATAGAAAGAACTTGTCTCAGATAAATAAATAAATAATAATTAAAATTTTAAAAAGATTCTCTAAATAAATAGAAAAAGAAAAAAAAGAATGACAAGATCCCTTTAGAAGGGATTCTGTCAAAAGAATGACAAGATCTAATATATCTAATCTAGATATATTGTCTACAAGAGATACATTTTAGATGCAAAAATACCAAACATATAAAATGTCAAAAGAAAAAATGCTTTCACTATATAAAAATGTTACTAAAGATAAAAAAAGGACATTTTGTGGCTCAGCACCTGTAGCTCAATGGGCTAGAGCGCTAACCACATAAACCTGACCTGGCAGGTTCGAATCCAGCCCAGGCCGCCAAACAACAATGACAGCTGCAACCAAAAAATGGCCGGGCGTTATGGCAGGTGCCTGTAGTCCCAGCTACTTGGGAGGCGGAGGCAGGAGAATCACTTGAGCCCAGGAATTGGAGGTTGCTGTGAGCTGTGATACCACAGCACTCTATCCAGGGTGACAGCTTGAGGCTCTATCTCAAAAAAAAAAAAAGGACATTTTGTAATTGTAATAGATGCTAATGACAAAGGACATATGCACTTAATCAAAGACTGAAAAATATTGAAGAAAAATATGACATAAAGGGAGAAATGAACAATTAAAAAATAATAATTATAAATTTCAACTTGCCACTTTCAATAATGGATAGGAAAACCAGGCAGAAGATCAAGGAATATATGGAAGACAGAAACTATGCTCTTCCACAGAAACATTAGAGAGTTATTATATTATAAAGTATCTAGACCTACCAGACATTTTTGTTAATCTCCACCAGACAAACTACAAAATGCCCATTCTTTTCAAGTGTACAAACATTCTCCATAGAGACCATGTATAAGGCCATAAAAAATTTTTAATAAATTTCAAAGCAATTTGTACCATACCAAAAATGATCTTCACCTACAGTGAAGGAAATTAGCAATCATTAACAGAAGGAAATTTGAGAAATTCACAAATAGTGGAAACTAAACAAGACATTCCTAAATAACTAAGGGGTCACAAAGGAAATTAGAAAATACTTCAAGATTAAAGAAAGTGAAAACACCGCATACCAAATTTTGTGAAACGTAGATAAAACAGTATTAATATGAAATGTAGATAAAACAGTGTTAATAAGTGAAATTAATAGACAAATATGATTATATAGGGAAAAAATCCAAATCAATAACTTAGCCATTTACCTTAAAACACTAGAAAAAGAAGGGCAAATCAAAACCTAAAAATCAAAGGTAGAAAATAAAGATGAGGACAAAAATTCACAAAGTAACAAACAGAAAGCAACAGAGAAAAATCAACAACATCAAAAGTTGACACTTTGAAAAGTTTCACAAACGTAAATATAATGCCCCTACAAAGAGAGAGACGATACAAATTAGTAAAATCAAGAATAAAAGAAGAGCTCAGTGTTGAAGATGGAGGTCTGTAGCCAGTTTTCCGCAGACGCTCCCATCCAGAAAGAGAGTTAAAGGACAGAACTTTAGCAAGAAACCCAATGGTTTGGAACTGAGCCAAAAAAGAAGGTCGAAGAATGCACATCAAGCCTGCTGGAGCGACCTGCAACCCCAAGGATACAAATAAAAAGTACAGAACACATCGCCAAGCAGACAGTAGTCCCCAGTCCCCTCCCCCCATGAGATTGGCTCACAGCATACAGCATACCACCATACAAACAATAGATCAGAGTTCAGATGTCCTTCCACTCTACCCTACAGGAGAGACCCTCTAAAAACTGTACCTTCTTCCCTTACTAGGGTGCCATGGCACTCTCCTGCCAGACATAAAACTGTATAAAACTGTATATATTCTCTACCTGAAAGTTTGAACTCTCGGAACTCCCCTACACTCTCTTCCTGAGGTCTGGAGGTATGTCCCCCACGGAGTCCAGATTCTTGGATATTTTATCAAAGGGTGTGGACAGGGCATGGGCTGTTGCTGATCTGTGCTGTTTTTCCAACTTGGGAGTGGTGAGAGGAAAGTGAGACGAAAGGAGGCTGAACTGGAGAGGTGGTCCCCTGAGGCACCGAGCGGCAGCAGGAGTGATGGCTCTGGGCCTGGCACCCCTGGAGATGTTTTGAGGAGACACTCCCACTCTCTCTGGGCAGCCAGGGGAAGCTGGCTTCTCCAGTGGCAGCCATCAGCAGAGAGGTCCTGCAGCAAAGGTGCAGGACTCAGGAGTGAAGGACATGCCTAAGGCAGTACCAGGTTGGCTGGGGTGGTGCGCAGGGATTAGAATATGCGTGCTGAGAAAACTTTGCTAAACTTCAGCCACACCTGGCCCTCAGGAGATGACAGCTGAAACAAAGGGCCGAAGCTCTCAGACTGAGTCAGGACTATTAGCAGCCCAGCCTCTCTTCCACAGGGCAGAAATTCTACAAACTTGTTCTGGTCTATCAGCAAAATCAATCAGGGACAGGGCTAGGACTGAGTGAATCACCCTAGCCCATATCAAGTACCCAGGTTGTCAGGCCTCACCTCCTCTCTGCCAACACCGACAGAAACTGGTGGACTGGCTGAGGAGCCACAGAGCCCCTTGTGACTGAGGTAGGCGCAAACCTCTAGAGTATCTACTCATTGGAGGGAACTGGATCACAGCCCTGCAGGGTTACCAGAGACTGGGTGTGACAGAGGGGCAAGGTGGGGAAGGAGGCATCAACCTTCCCAGACTAATTTACGGGCTGGGGACCCTCCTCAACTCACAGAGCCCTGGAGCAAGTTATACTAGAGCTTTCAGCAGACTTCTGCTATCTAGTCACCAGAGACTTTTCAACTCTTTGATTTGAGGTTGGTACTGGCTGGGACAATTGATTGGGACCTCTTCAACTGGGCCAATCACCCGAGGACTCTCCAACATGGTACACTGGGTGTGTGGTAGTGGTAAGGTTGGATTTTCCTTTTCCAATTGTTGTCTGTGGGAGGCGTGGTGACCTAACTGCTGGTTTTTCTCCACAGCTCAGATTCCAACATAGAGTAACCAATTCTCTAGGGTAAGACAAAGAACAGCTGAAAATAAGACAGAGCCACTTAACCCCACCACATCAAGAAGGCCCCCAGTTTCCCAGGCAGTAGCAAAGTATGCATTGGCAAAACTCTAGGGGAAAAGGTACAAACACCAGTCCCAGATACAGGCAAAGGACAGGTCAATCACTTTTCCTAGCTCCCCCAACCCAACTTAACCTTACCTACTCATCCAGCCAAACGGTGCAAAATAAATATGGGGAAGAATCAGCAGAAAAGCTCTGGAAACATAAACAACCAGAGTAGATCAACCCCCCCAAGGAACAACGTGGTGGACACAAATGACGATCCTATGCATAAACAGATGGCTGAGATGTCAGAAATCAAATTCAGAATTTGGATTGCAAACAAGATCAATAAAATAGAGGAAAAATTGAAATTAAAAATTCTGAGAGCATTTCAAAAATTGTCTCAAGAAGTCAAGGAATTCAAAGACCAAATGACCAAAGATTTTGACACATTGAGCCAAGAAGTTTCAGCCCTGTTTTTCAGATCTGAAAAACAAAGTACAGTCCCTCAGCAACAGAATGGAGCAAGCAGAAGAAAGGATTTCTGACATGGAAGACAAAGCTATCGAATGCTCCCAAACTGACAAAGAGGTAGAGAAATGGAAGGCAAAAAGGGATCGTTCTCTCAGAAAGCTCTGGGATAACTCGAAGAAAACCAATATTCGCCTCATAGGGATACCTGAAAACGACAAAGTGGCATCACAAGGCACAGAGTCTCTTCTTTATGAGATTATGAAAGAGAGCTTTCCAGATATGCCAAGAGATTCTGAAACTCAGATAGCAGACAGTTTCAGAACCACAGCACAACTCAACCCAAATAAGACATCCCCGAGGCACATCATAATTAAATTCACTAAAGTTAATATGAAAGAGAAAATTTTGAAAACAACCAGATGCAAGAAAACTATTACCTACAAGGGGAAGAATATCAGAATAACTGCAGATCTCTCTGATCAAACCTTTCAAGCTAGAAGAGAATGGTCATCTACTTTTAATCTCCTAAAACAAAATAACTTTTAACCCAGGATCCTGTACCCAGCTAAACTGAGTTTCATCTATGATGGAGAAATTAAATACTTTAATGACATCCACATGTTGAAATTTGCTATAACTAAACCAGCTCTATAGGATATTCTCAAACCTATCCTCCATAATAACCAGCGTAATTCTCCACCATAAAAGTTTTCTCACCCAGAAACTTCTTATCAAATTCAGACTTCCACAGTGACCAAAGGATTAAAAATGTCCACTAGATTTTCTACAGATTTATCAATAAGTTCTATTAATGTGAATGGCTTAAATTGTCCTCTAAAGAGGCATATGTTGGCTGACTGCATACAAAAACTCAGGCCAGATATCTGCTACATACAAGAATCCCACCTTACCTTGAAAGATAAATTTAGACTCAAGGTGAAGGGATGGTCATCTATATCCAGGCAAATGGTAAATGGCAAAAAGCAGGTGTTGCAATCTTAATCGCAGATACAATAGGTTTTTAACCAACCAAAATAAGGAAGGATATAGATGGTCATTTCATATTTATTAAAGGTAATACTCAATATGATGAGATTTCAATTATTAATATTTATGCACCCAACAAGAATGCACCTCAATTTATAAGAAAAACTCTAATAGACATGAGTAACTTGATCTCCTCCAGCTCTATAGTAGCTGGAGATTTTAATACTCCTTTAGCAGTGTTGGATAGATCCTCCAGTAAGAACCTAAATAACGGAATTTTAGATTTAAACTTAACCATTCAACAACTGGATTTAACAGACATCTACAGAACATTTCATCCTAATAAAATTGAATACACATT
>CAUYON010034623.1:0-16336 GCA_963573935.1 Arctocebus calabarensis
AGGGCTGTCTGCCTGCTACACTTACAGTGTTCTTAGCAGTGCAGAAGCTTTTTAGTTTGATCAAGTCCCAGTAGTGTATTTTTGACACTGCTTCAATTGCCTGGGGAGTCCTCTTCATAAAAAATTCACCCAGGCCAATTCTGACCAGGGTCTTCGTCTGTGCCCCTTCCTGGTTCCTCACATGGTAGGGACAATGTCCTTCTAGATCTGAGGGTATGACCATGTCTTGTTAACAGATTTTGAGGCATTAGAAGAGCAAGGTCTTTTAAAGCAGCCAGAATCGCATTCAAATCTCAGCTCTTGGATCCATGTAAGTTGTGGAACCTAGCTATATTACAGTAAAAACAAGCTCCAAATCTTAAGTGTCTTGAGAATGACAAATATGTTATTTCCCACTCACATGCTATGCCCATGGATGAATTAAAAGGAGGCTGTGCTAATATTAATTACACATGGACCCAAGGTAATAAAGTAGATGGCACAGGAAGAGCACCTGTTGATCCATGAACCAGCTCTTTAAGCTTCCACCAAGATGAGACATGTGCCACTCACACTGACATGGGTCCTTCTAAAGCTGGATGTCAGAGCAGGGTAAACCCATCCTGTGCCCAGGAGGAGAACTAAGAACATTTGAAACATATCACAGGACAGTGATAAGGACAGCGACAGGCTAAATGAGAACTAATGTCTTCATACATAGAATGTGCAGCACGACGTATGGCCAGTGGTTGACAAATACTAGTTCCCTCTAGACCTGAGAAGGGAGGAAATTGGTAGAAGAATGCCAAGGGGCCCAGTTTCCAATTCCTTTCCCAAAGAAGGGAAGGAAAACGGGTTATAACACAAGCCGAAGGGCAGGAGGCCAGGGAGCCAGTCAGGCCCTAAGGATCAAGTAGAATTTCCTTACCCAGAGGATTTTTTTTTTAAAGCACAAAATAATTAACCCTCTAAAACACCTAGTGGAAGAGAAAGTACATAAAGGGGTCCCATAGGTACCCCAGTTTCTTCGAGGTCAATGTCGATGTACCTGGATGCAGCCTGGCACTTTCATTAACATATTTAATCATGCTTTTATCTCTAATCATCAAATGGCTTAATAGTGTGCATTCTATTCCCAAGCCCAAAATAACAATGGTTATATGATTCTGTGATAGATGTTTTTAATAAAATCACTAATTACCCTTTGTGTGTGTGTGTGTGTGTGTGTGTGTGTGTGCGCGCGCGCGCGCGCACAGGCTGTCTTACTATCTTTCTGTTCCCTTTTTTAACTCTTGCTTTTAAGTATGTGACTGAAGTAGAATACTCAAAATACTACTTTTTGTTTGGTTTGGTTTCAAGGAGTGCTTGACAAACAGAAGAAAAGGTGGATTCTAGGGTGTGGATTTTAATGCAAGCTTTGTGTGAGAACAGTTGAGTTGGGAGATGAGTCCCGGCTCGAGAGGCAAGGCAGTGTGGCTTTGAATCCTGGCATGTGAGAAGAGTGTGGTCATGGGACCTTTCTCAGCTGAATTTCCACATCTGTCAAATGGCAAGCAGTATTCTTCACAAAGCTTCCTGAGAAGAAGACAAAGATGCTTTCATATGAAGGCTAAAACCCAATTATAGCACAGGAATACAGGGATAGGGGAAAGGAATCTCTTTTTAACATCCTGTTGCGATCATCTTTTCTTTTCTACACTGTTGGCTAGAGCAAACTCATACTAGTTTATAAGTCTGCATCCTTTTAAATAGAAAATGAATAAAAGCCACAAACTTGTATTGAATGTACATCCTCATCTGGCTTGGTGTCCCGAGGCATTCAGAGCCAAATGAGGAAAAGGAGCACGCACAGCTAATTATAGCTCAAGATAAACAGCAGAAAGTGGTGAAAACTCAAGTTCATACAAAGATCTGGAAGAAAAAAAAATCTAGAAAGAAAAAAGAGAAAAAGATGAAAGGGGATTTCTAAAGCAAAAGCATAAGGCATGAGTAAATAACACATTTTTTCACATAAAAATCAACTGGTATATCCGGAGCATAGGTGAGTCAGAAAACATGAGTCCAGGAAAAGTGGAACTTGGAACCAGATATGGAGTCCTTTATTATATTCAGAACTTGGATTTTAATGTATAAACAGTTCTTAAAAGTTTTTGAGGAGAGAAATGGCATCATCTGACCTCATTTTTTTTTTTTTGAGACAGGGTCTCACTGTGGTGCCCTGGGTAGAGAGTCATGGTGTCTTAGTTCACAGCAACCTCAAACTCTTGGGCTTGAGCAATCCTTTTGCCTCAGCCTCCCAGTAGCTAGGACTACAGGCATGTACCACCACGTCTGGCTAGTTTTTCTATTGATAGACTCAGGGTCTCACTCTTGCTCAGGCTGGTATCCAACTCCTGAGCGCTAGCAATCCATTGGCCTTGGCTTCCCAGAGTGCCAGGACTGCAGGTGCGAGCCACCAGGCCCGGCAGACCTAAATTTTAGAATAATAATTTTGGCAACAATGTAGAGATTGGACTATAAAGAAGAGAATAGAATTGGGGAAACCATGGAGGGATGAGTGGAGCTGGGCCAGGAGAGTAGCAGTGATGATCTAGAGGAAGGGACAGGCTTACCACTTTAGGTTCTGTCACTTTTATTTTCTTAAAATAAAAAAGTAAAATAAAAGTGACAAGATTTAAATACCATGGGATATTAGTTGGTTAATGGAGAAGAAGAAATAACCTGACATTTTTAACTTGAGTAACCAAAACATGGTATGATTAACTAAGAAGTATGCAGGTGAAGAAAATGTGTCAACGGATTATCCATACAGAAATCTCATGTAACATTTTTAACTTCTCTCTGGATCGTAGAAGTGGGAATATGATCAAAGATGGTTATGTGAGTATCACTCCAGTTTCTGGATGGTTCCAAGCCAGAGGAATTAAAGAGGAGTGCCTTGGCCCATCATCTCTAACCCAGCCGTGTTGATCAATAATGAGCACTGCTGAAACGAAGCTTTTAAAACAGGGAAGAGTCTTATTAATCAGATGCAGTGCACAAAGTAGGACAATATGCCTCTCTCACAGTTCATCCTAGGAAGTTATTTTCTCTAAATCTCTGGGGATGCATGTAGTTGACATGAACATGAGGTTGATGACCATTACAGGTCCATGACATTCCTGTTCCATATCCAGGTAGATGCTGCTTGCTTTAGAGAAAGTTAGAGGAACTGAGTTATAAAACATTAGCTGAGCCATGAAGATGTAGACCATACAGTCTTTCTTCACACTGGTGAAATTATTTTACATTCAGCTTCTCCTTTGCCATCATCAGTGTGGGCTCTTAATGGATCCATTGCCCCCAGACCATTACTTCCAAAATGAGGAGAAGGGCTTTTATTCTAATTGTTTTATTTGTTCTTGATATTCATTCTTTAGACACCATGTATTAATTACCTTAGCTCTATTTATTCTTTTTAGAGATAAACACCTGATCATTTAGGAATAACATCCTTAAGTCACTACTGGCCAGAATAAAGTTATGAATGTTGCCATGTTACCATAATACTTGACTTTGTCATAATTTTGTCATTTGTCAAGGCTTATAATCTCAAACAAAAACTTGAAAATTTTCTAACGTATAAAGATGACAAGTAGTCCTAGCAATGAGTGAACTCACGCAGGCTGGTCTTGCGAGAGAATTGAAGCACCCAAGACTATACTTTCAGGGATCATTTCTATAGTTTGTTACTAGAGAAGTCTCTCTGGATGTGGAGAACACCAGAAACGATGAGGAGGAGGCGCCACGTTCTCTCCTGAGTGTGAAGACGGCCCTTGGTGTTGCTTTACAGCAGATGCCATTTGCCATTGATGATCTTTCTCTCCCTGTGGGGGAGTGTGGAGGGAGAAAAAAAAATTAGAGCATCCAAAATGAGACAGTGCAATTTTTAAATAAAGGGGGCAAGGAGGGGAAAAAAGAGGCTATGAGAGACTGAGCACCAGCCATTGAGGGGATGATACTTGGAGAAAATGTCGCAGAAACCACATAAGTGGATGTTGCACAAGGTTAAAACTGCAGGATTTCTGGAACATGTGAGAAAGAAGCAGCTCCTGAATTTTAGAATATATCACTCAGGGACTTAACAGAAAAATGATGGGTACAAAAGATAGAAAAACGTTTCTTGGACTGTACTTTTTTTTATGTCCCTTGTATATAACCTTAGGCAAATGTGTAACTGAGCCATTTGCAAAGAAATATCTTCTCTACCTCCTAAAGGGCAACCTGAAATGAATTTCCCCACTCATAGCTTGGGGAACTTTGAATATAACATTTTCCCCAGAAATGCCTTTCATCTAGGGCACGCAGGGTTTGTCAACATTTTCAATGATAAAAAGATGTTTCTTGTGGCTCAAGGAGTGGGGCGCCAGCCCCATATGCTAGAGGTGGCTGGTTCAAGCGCAGCCCCGGCCAAAAATACTGCCAAAAAAAAGACGATGTCTCTTTGTGCTTTCATTCTCATCCTACTGCTCCAATAGCTATTTTTGAAAGCTAGCTTCTATTTCCATTGGTTAATAAGCACCTACGTTTGCTGTCTTGCTGGCATATGGCTGCTAACTCTGACGCCGTCTTCCAAATGAATATAAGTAGGTTTATTTCCTCATATAATGAAAAGTACAAATAAATTTTTCCATATGGTAAACAGGCTTTGGTAAGTATATGAAGCAGCTTCAGGGAAGGGTCAGGTTAAAACAAAGTGATTAAAGTCTGTTTCGTTACTGATTCCTTTGTTGGTCTTAGATCTAAATCCTTCAACCAAACTGTCCAGCCACAATAATGATGATGGGTAATTCTTATGTCTTTGTGTTTTAGCCAATTAGATCTGCAGAGTGATTTATGATCTTCAAATGGAAATTATTGAGTTTTCTTGTTTACACATTACGAGAGTGGTGGATGATGAGTTGATGAATTGAAACTACTCTGCCTTTGGGGCCAGTCTGGAAAACCACAGTAGATTAATTTCAGTTACATAATTGATTGTTATTTCTTCTCTAGATAGATTTGAATGTATTATATGATCATGCAATCGTTCCCACATAACTGCCTTTGAATTATTTTCTATTTTGATCTGATTCCTATGCTCACATATACATGCATGTGAGCATTCTCTAAATAGTCTACATTTTATGACGTGCTCATTCTAAAATTAAGTTAGTTTTTAATTTCTTAGTTAGTGGGAAGTGTTTCTGACAATTCTAGCATGAAAAGAGGGGGGTTTGCAGGCTAGCTCTCAGAGGGGACTCGCAATTCCTTCCAGTTATATAGTCTGTGCTTTCGTTCCTGGTGCCAGAGGAACAAGTGTGCTTGATTCGAGAAGCACATTCACAGCAATAGAATCTATGCAAAGTGAGAAAGATACAAGGGGACATGGGGCATTTACCTTGGTTTTAGAAGGAAATTTTTCACATATAGGAGCAAAATAACTTTAAAAGTAGTGCATAAATTAGTGACTTCTGTGGGTTTTTTAAAAGAATATAGATTAAATACAAGAGAATAAGTAGAATATTTCTTCCTAAATTTCAAACCCACCTTCCTTTTTTTTTTTTTTTGAGACAGAGCCTCAAGTTGTCACCCTGGATAGAGTGCTGTGCCATCACAGCTCACAGCAACCTCCAACTGCTGGGCTCAACCGCGTCTCCTGCCTCCACCCCCCAAGTAGCTGGGACTACAGGTGCCTGCCACAATGCCTGGCCTTTTTTTTTTTTTTTTTTTTTGGTTGCAGCCATCATTGTTGTTTGGCGGAGCCGGGCTCTTCTCTAGAGGGGCATCTGAATTTAATACAATCAATTTCATACATTTGAAAGGAAGAGCTTAGCAATGTTGTAAGTGAAAGTCGAATAATGAAAAAAATATATTTGGCTTATTAAAAAAAACAGATGCTGAGAGTAGAGAGAGAAAGAAGGAGGGAGAGGTGGGGAAAGGAAGAGCAGAGAGAGGGAAGGAGCGAGGAGGGTGGGGTCTTAGTGTGTGCCATACCTTTGGGGGGCAAGACAGGATTGTAAGAAGGACTTTACCTAACAAATGCAATTAGCGTAACCTGGTTTCTTGTACCCTCGATGAATCCCCAACAACAAATTTTAAAAAATAAATAAATAATAATTATAGTAAAAAGGGGTCTATAAAAAAACAGATGCTAGAAAAATAGATTATAATTATCGACTGTGACACAGCACAAACCCTGCAAGAAGATGAGGCAAAGGTGTTCAACCACAGGAACCATTCTCAACATAACACACTGGGCTGAGTCTCCTTCCCTGTGTTTGAACCAATGGCAAGACGTGTAGTCAGCTGTTGCTAATACCCCAGCCAGGACACCTAAGAGAAACCCATAGTAACTGTTCTTTGCTTGTTCATAATTCCCTAACTCACTAAGCTATGATCCTAACACTATCAGAAGACAACAACCCAAATTCTTCTTGTATGTTTTTCTTGACAGCTATCATATCTTCTTCAGTGGACAAATGTCATTCTTAGGCAGCCTGGGTAAGGGCATTTGTCTACAATAGAAAAACTACGTAAATTTTATAGTAAGTGCTGAGAGAATCATTGGTATGTGTGTGATAGGTCAGTTTCCTGAGATCAAACAAAATAATGATCTTTTATATAAATGTTATATACATTAGCCATTATAAATTGACAGTAATTAAAGAGCTGAATTAAATTTCAAATTCACTTATTCAGTACTTTCAGCCATCCATATGCAGACACATAGGGTAGATTGTGATCCGCATTGCTTATTACTTATTTAAGGTAATCAAAGTTTATTTCATTTTAAATATGCCTTACCCACTTTGATACATTGCCTCTTTAATCTTCACAACGACTCTATGAGATAAATATCATTGTATCCATTTCATGCGAAGGAAATGAGGATTCATAGGCTTAGATAACATATCCACTATCACATAGATACATGAGGAATGAATTACATGGATCTCTCTGATTGAAAAACCCATCTGAACAATGCTGTATCCCATCTCTTTATAATAAAGAGCATACTAAAGTTCACCATTGCATTTTTATTAAAATGACACAGTTAGCCCAATCCTGAAAGGAGAAACTATGTTGCAGAATATAAACAATGTTAGCTTTCTAATCCCAACCCTACTGTTCACTGGTTATATAATTCTGGGCAACTTAATTTTTCCGTGCCTCACTTTCCATGTCTATAAAATAGAGAGTGCTAGGTATACTAACAATGCGATTAAATTAAAAGTAAGTGAATCACTCATAGGATTGTTGGGAGTTTAAAATAAAATAATGTGTAATAACCTGGATGGAAGTGGAACACATTATTCTTAGTAAAGCATCATAAGAATGGAGAAGCATGAATCCTATGTACTCAATTTTGATATGTGGACAATAAATGACCTAGTACACGGCGGAGGTGGGGGAAAGGCAGAGCAGAGAGAGAGAAAGAGAAAGAGAAGGAGGGAGGGGGATGAGAGAAAGGAAGAGCCCAGAGATAGCAGGAGGGAGGGGGTGGGATCTCAGTGTATGCCACGCCTTTTGGGGGCAAAACATAATTGTAAGAGGGACTTTACCTAACAAATGCAATCAGTATAACCTGGTTTCTTGTACCTCAATTAATCCCCAGCAATAAAAAAAATAGGGTGGTGCCTGTGGTTCAAAGGAGTAGGGCGTTCGCTCCATAGGCCGGAGATGATGGGTTCAGACCCAGCCCTGGCCAAAAACCACAAAAATAAATAAATAAATAAATAAATAAATAAATAAACAGAAAATAATGTGTAGAGCACTGAGAGAGTAATAGATAGTGCTACATTTTCTACTATTCTACTTTTTATATTTTTAAAAATAATATTAATAAAATATCAAAGCCTACTTTTCCCAAAAAGAATTAATTATACATATTTTTCTATACCATGATGTTCCCTAAACCTGCATATGAACATCTTTTAATTGAACAAACATAGGTTTGTATTATCCTTATGACTTTATTGCATTTCACTCACTGAATATATTGTAAGTTAGTTAAGTATATATGTTTGAACATTTGGTCTGTTATAAAATTTTCACTATTATTTTTGGTCCTGCTTTCCCACATCCATGCATAAATTTCTAGCTATTTCCTTAGTAAAATTTCCTATAAATGAAAACTTTGAGTCAAATGGTATCCAGATTTATATGGGCTTTTTATACATGTAACCAAATTGTCTTCAAAAAAATGTGCTATTTTTTATTCTCACAATAGAGGGATATTTTTTCACTTTAATTTTTTCTTTGCCAACACTATACATACATATATATGTATACAGATACATATATATATATATAGTTTTTCAATTAAACTGCTCTTGATAATAATTGATGCAACATTACTTATTAAGTTTTAAAAAAACTTAGTAAAAGCAACCAGTGGCTTAGATCAGGGGTTTGCAAACTTGTTCTGTAAACAGCCAGCTAGTGTAATAAACACTTTGGAGTTTGCTCGCCATATACTCTGTCTGCTCAGCTTTGCTGTGGTAATGTAAGAGCAGCAATAAGCAAGACAGAGCTAAATGGGTGTAGCTGTGTTCAATAAAATTTATTCATAAATACTGAACCCTGAATTTCATGTAATATTTACATGTCTCAAACTTTATTTTTCTTTTCATTCAAGTTCATTTAAAAATATGAAAACCGTTATTATGTTTGATTTGAGTTAGCCCAGGCTGTATTACACTGACCTCTGAATTTGATAGCTGTGATGAGATTTCACACGGTTCATGCTTCCTGGTTTATATCTCAGAAAGACAAGGGCAGAGGTAACATAGAAGGAGGGATCAACCGTTGAGAAGATGGGTGCCCTCTAGTCCAAGTGCACACTACAGCGATTTTTTTATTTTTTTTTTTGCAGTTTTTGGCTGGGGCTGGGTTTGAACCCACCTCCTCTGGCATATGGGGGCTGGTGCCCTACCCCTTTGAGCCACAGGCACCACCCCACAGTACAGCTATCTTTACTGAGTACACCCTTTTATGATCCAAAATGATTTCAAATTCCTCCTATAATTTGCTACCAGTGTAGACATAAATAAATCAGCTTTTATGCACCTCAGCTTTTCCTCATCTATAAAGTGGAATCATCCATATGGTTCCTCTAATTCGTATGGAAGTAGTTAATGAATTGACCAATATTCTTCAGTGTTCTTGAAAATTCACAGACTAAGTGATGCAATAATGTATTGGATACATGTGTGAACTTGGACAGTCAAGACAATATTGGTTTATGAGCAGTCGTCTTGCCCAGCTTTTTCAACAGTAACAATTAACCGACACTGTGGTAATTATTCCTTTGCTCTCACCTGGTGCTTTTAGACTTATGAAACATTTTCAACCTTTTATTTATTTAATTATTAAAATAATCCTGTGGGATATATGTTTTTGCCACATTTTATAAAGAGGAAACTGATGTGAAGTAATTTTTCAAAATTACACAGAATATGACTAGTTAGCAAAAGAGCTATAAGTTGAAAACAGCTCTTCTAACTTCAGCTTTCTTTTTTCAATATCCAGATGGATCATCTCCCATAAGAAAAGACCAGGTAGCTGCCTTCTCTGTTGTCTTCCTAGTCTGGAACTGTCACTCATTGCCAGGCTCACAGAAATTCAAAGTGAACCTCCCCATCCCCATATCCCCTGCTGCCATAAATAGTCATGATTTAGAACATGCCTTTTAAGCTTTCAATTTCATCAGTTTAATGAACCACTAAGGACCCTGTGAGTCAAAGACAGTTGTAATGTTGTGAAATACATCTTTGATCTTCATCCAAATTTTCTGACATAAAACTCCTAAAATCTTTGGAATCTCCAAAGTGATGAGTTTCTTTTTACAAGCTTGTCAGTTGAAAGGTGACTGGAAGTCCCTAGGTAGCTTCAAGAAGGGGTCTGATCACAGAAATACCAAGCCATGACCAGAAGGTAGAGACTTTATAGCTCCATCCCACAAACTTAGGGGAGGTGAGATTGGTCACCAATGTCCAATGACTTAATCAATTATCCTTATGTAATGAAGCCTTCATAAAACACCAAATGACTGTGTTCAGAGAGCTTCCAGATAGCTGAACAAGTGAAGGTTCCAGAAGGGCAGCAGATCTAGGGAGGGCATGAAAGGTCTGCCTTATGCATCTCTTCAATATGCTCATCGGCATCTTTTGAGATATCCTTTAAATAAACCAGTAAACACTAAATGTGAGTCCTTGAGTGACTCTAGCAAATTAATCAAACCTGAGGAGGCTACTTGTGGGAACCCCAGTTAATATTGTGTATGTCAGAAGCACAAATGAAGCAACCAAGAGCTTGCAATTGGCATCTGAAATGAGAGGTAGTCCTGTGGGATTGAACTGACCCTCACCCTATGTAGGGTCTGACCCTCTGTCCAGGTAGAATTGATTTGAATTAGAGGACACCAGTTAGGAGAGTACAGGACAAACCCTTGTTTGATTGTATTTTCTACAGAGCAGATAACACCAAGGCAAGTGGAAGGCAGAGTGTTGTTGATTTCGTGGACAGGAAACTCTAGCCCTGAAGGCCTCGTAGCTCCTCGTCTCATCCACAGCTCTTTCTCAGTGTGGTCACCGCACAACTTCCAAGAGATTTCCCTCCTTATAACATGACCTTGCCTTTAAACTAGTCAGCATTGATCTCTGTCTCTTCCAACTAAGTAAGCCACAAATAAAATGCCCTGGCAGACCTATGGCACATTTTTTTTCCTTCCTGCAATGCATAAAGACCTATATAAGTCCATGAAATTTCAGAGAGAATATAAGAATAATTGAATGTATTTACACATAAGATTCTAAAAATAATAAAAAAGGAAACTGGAGGTCTCTCTCACCTGCTCTCCATCACGACAGGGACCCACTTCCAACTCTCTTTGGAAGTGCTCTAAACTTTCTCTTTATTCTTCTAAATAAAATCTCTCTTTGTTACCCTGATATGTGTATAGATTACTTTTACTTTGTACCATACTGCCTGTGCTGCTCCAGTTTTATTTACCTGTAGAAAAGGGCAATACTGCCAGGAGGTGCAGAGAAGTCAAAGAAAGACTTGCAACTAATTTCAAACCGACAATATTTACGTTGCTGCAGACCGTGTGTCTCCTCTCGTCCTTCTTTCCACCGTGAGAGGGAGCTGCTTCCAACTCTCTTTGGAAGTGCTCTAAACTTGCCCTTTATTCTTCCTAAATAAAATCTCTTTGCTATCCTAACAAAAAAAGAGAAAGAAATTGGAATTTACGGATTAAAACAATATCAAAAGCTACATATATATGTTAGCATTGAGCACATTTTATAAATATGATTAAAGTAGGCAAGGTAAGTTTTGAAATGACTTCTTATAGGAGTTAAACAACACTGATTGTTATAAACCATGAAACTTGTTTTGTTGAGTCCTACTCCATGGTCAAATGTTGATTAAAACTTGGAGGGGAAGGGGATTAAAAATTACCTATTAGGTATAATGTATAGTACTTGGGTGATGGTATACTAAAAACCCACTGTACAATGTATCAATGTATCCCCCTAATCAATCAATCTATCTGTCTACCTACCCACATTTGTATAAGCAGGCTGATTTTAAAAGCAACATATAATTTAACCATTCGAATGAAAAATGATATTTATCAGCATACCACATCTGACTAGGAAAGCTAATTTTGTCTTTAAATAATTTACCTATATTGTTATTGTAAAAGGCTCATTTTAAAGAATAAAAGACAACCAAAATAATTCCAGTAAGCAATATTGTTAAATGAGCCATGCTGCTTGTTAAGTTCGTCTTCCAAATAAGCCTGTGCCTTTCACTTACTACCAGTGTACCAATCAATACAGGTGTTTTCTGGCTTATCTAAAAATTTTAAGTAAATTTGCAATTAACATAATATATTTAATGTTATCCATTTAGTAATAAATAGAGGGTTACTACAAATAGGAAAAAGAAAAAACTTTAAAGGTAGAAATGTAGTAGATTATCATTTTATGCCAGTTTTTTTAGCTTTTCCTGGTGATAAAACTACTTTTTTAGACAATCTTTTTTATACAACAGTTAGAATTATTTACTTTTATACTTCTAGTTTTCAATATCTTATGTAGCCACCTTTTTCTATACTAAGATAATAAAAGCTAAATAATCATCATTTTGTTTCTTTAAGATACCCAGTTTTTGCCTTTGGGCTGGACAACATACCTGCTTTTTCACTGTACATATTTTAGATTTAGTTGGATTAGTGTACAGTGGTTCTTCATCCTGTTTTCATAATCGAATCACTTGTAGAGTTTTATTAAAATATTTGGAACCTTGCCCCTTCCACTATAGATTCTGATTAAATTGACCAGGGATAGTATATTCCCTGGTCACATATTCACATATTCACGTTTTTAAAGTTCCTTTGGGAAGATTCTAATCACGAGGATTGAGAACCATTCACTTTGAGAAATCTACCCAATCTCTTTTAAATACCTAATTAATCACCACCAAGATTGATAAGCATGTGGCTTATTTCTTAATTAGATAAAATGTTATTGAACTAGGCGCACACCACTTTAAATCAGGAAACAGGAGAAGAGATGAGTCTTAATATACCTGTAACTCAGAGGTGCCATGTGAAATGGCATTTCACAGAGGGACTTGGAAAGGTTTATGTGATCTTGGGTTCATCAGTAGGAATAATTATGTTACACATAAGGAAATATTAAAGTATTCCAAGCTAATTAACATTTCCTGGTGTTGGTAATGCTTCCATAATCACTACTGTTACTCACTTTGATGCCAGGTATCCCCACATATTTCTTTGATTCTATCAATAGCTATCACTTGCTTTTGAAAAAGAGAAAATATGAACTTCTGGAGCAAGATGGCGGCCAAGTAACAGCTTCCTTGCAACTGGGCATGCTGAGACTGTGGTGAGAAGACCTCAGGCATCTCTGGCTGGCAGGATCGGCCCAGAAACATCCCTTTGGGGACGCAGGGAGATAGCATGAGACATCTGGACCCCAAGAGGAAGGTAAAATCAGTGGAGAACTGGCAAGTGGGTGCATGTGTTCATTTAGTCTAATCCTGCCAGCAGCTGTAAGTACAGCAGCAGTGAGATTGCAAACTGGAATGGCCTTACCTGTGAGTTGTTTGGGTTTGTTTTGTTTTGTTTTGTTTTGACTTAGCACTCAGTTGAACTACCTTGGGAGAACTTGGGCAAGAGTGCGGAGGTCTTTGAGTGTTGTCTAGGGCCCCAGACTGAGCCACTGAGCCAGACGGAGCTACTAGTGTTTGGTTGTGGGCTGTGTGGAGCCATTGTGGGAGAACTGCCCTAGCAAGCTCCACCCTCAGGGTTGCAGAACAAGCTTCAGTTGGAGCGAGTAATCTAGTGACTGAGTAGACTAAAGGTGGGGACTGAGATGCCTTGCAGCCTTAGCCCTCAGGGGCATAGAGTGAAACCAGTTTTGGCACACTGGGTAAGAGGATAGCCACTTAAGGAGTGATCCCAGTGACAAGTGCTTTCCTGGGAAAGCTTCTGCCTAGCCCAGGTTAGCTTAAAGTGCCTTCTAAGTGGGCTGAGGAGGATTTAGGCTCTCCACCCTGCAGGGTTTGATAAATCATTAGAGGCCTCCAGTCTCCATTTAGTACAGCTGTATCAGCATTGTGATTAACATATCATACCCCAAAAGAACACCTGTTGCCCAGACAATATTCAGCAAGATATATATACTGCTTTGTTTTTGCTTTTGTTTTGTGCTGTTTTGTTTTGATTTTTGGTTTTTGTTTTTAATTTCAACATTTTCCCTATAGGTTTTTCTTTTCTTTTTTTTCTTTTATTTCTTCGTTTTTCTGGTTTAAATATAATTTTCCATTGTTGCCTTTTTCAACAATTAGAACTTCTTTTTTGCTAGTGTTTCTACCCCTATTATTTGTTTTTTTCCCCCAATTTTATCCTGTAAAGTTTTTGGTTTGCTTGTTTTGGTTTGATTTAGTTCATCTTTGTGTTTCCTCTCTACTTGATGGAGGTGGGGTACTATGTCCAAACAGGCTAGCAAAGAGCTACTGACCTAACCATACAACCTGGCACCCCCAGAGGTAGGGGGTTCTTAAGGTTGGGTCAAAGTACCCTGTTGTACACCTATATTGCTCCCATCCCCCTCTTTCTGTGCCTCTCTTCTTTTTGTCAATAGTTGTTATACCCACCCCCTTTCCTTTCTTCTTTCTCCTTTTTCTTTTTTTTTCTTCTTTCTTTTTTTTTTTCTTTCTTTTTCTTTCTTTTTTTCCTTTCTTGGTCTTCAATCTTCTCAAAAGGACTCATCAAAACCCTAGTCCAGAGGCACAGCAACTTAAAGAGCAGGAGGAAGTGAAAGGAAAATTAGGGCAAGGAAACAGATAAAAGAAATCACTCGTGAGGAAGAATCAGCAGAAAACTCCTGGCATCCTGAAAAACCAGTCCAGAGCAACCCCTTCGAGGGGCTGTGAGGTAGATACTTCAGAGGATTCCACCTATAAGGAAATGTTAGAAATGACGGAAAGGGAATTTAGAACACAGATGGTGAAAACAATCAAGGAAATGAAGGAAATATTGAAGGAAAATGCTGATAAAGTGGAAAAAGAAATCCAAAAACAGAATCAAGTAAGAGATGAACACTATGAAGAATATAAAAAGGATATGGCAGAGCTGAAAGAACTGAAGCAGTCAATTAGGGAACTTAAAGATGCAATAGAAAGTATCAACACCAGATTAGATCATGCAGAAGAAAGAATCTCAGAGGTAGAGAACAAAGTTCTTGAGATAACTCAGATAGTTAAAGAGGCAGATAAGAAGAGAGAGAAAGCAGAACATTTGCTGACAAAATTATGGGACTCCATGAAGCATTCAAATATATGAGTTATAGGTATCCCAGAAGGGGAAGAAGAATGCCCCAGGGGAATGGAAGACATACTAGAGAATATTATAAAAGAAAATTTTCCAAATATCACCAAAGATTCTGACACTCTCCTTTCAGAGGGATATCGGACCCCAGCTTGCCTCAACTCTAACTGAGCTTTCCCAAGACACATAGTGATGAACCTGTCCAAAGTCAAGACAAAAGAAAAGATTCTTCAAGCTGCCAGGAGTAAGAGCCAGTTGACTTATAGGGGCAACTCCATCAGGGTGACTGCAGACTTCTCTAATGAAACTTTCCAAGCAAGAAGACAATGGTCATTTACCTTTAATCTACTTAAACAGAACAATCTCAGCCCAGAATTCTATTTCATGTGAAGCCAAGCTTTAAAATTGACAGAGAAATCAAATCATTTACTGATATACAAACATTAAGGAAATTCGCTGCAACAAGACCAGCTCTACAGGAAATACTTCAACCTGTTCTACACACTGACTATCAAAATGGATCAACAGCAAAGTAAGAACTCAGAAATTAAAGGACAGAACCTAACTTCCACACTGATAAAACTAAGCAATGGACTCTCACAAAATAAGACGAATAGAACACTACCACACTTATCAATTATCTCAATAAATGTTAATGATTTGAATTCCCCACTGACGAGGCATAGATTGGCCAACTGGATTAAAAAACACAAGCCATCCATTTGCTATCTGCTGGAAATACACCTACCTTCCAAAGACAAATTAAAACTCTGAGTTAAGGGTTAGAAGACAATTTTTCAGGCAAAGGGAACTCAGAAGAAAAGAGGAGTTGCAATCTTATTTTCAGATAACATGTGGATTTAAAGCAACTAACGTCAAAGAAGACAAAAATGATCACTTTATATTGGTCAAGGGAAAAATACAACAAGAAGATGTTTCAATTCTAAATATTTATGAACCCAATTTAAATGCTCCTAGATTCTTGAAATAGATCTTACTCAGTCTGAGCAATATGATAGCCTATAATATCATAATAACAGGGGACTTTAACATTCCTCTTACAAAGCTGGACAGATCCTCTAAACAGAAATTAAATAAGGATATAAGGGACTTAAATGAGACCCTAAAACAACTCGTGCTTGATAGACGCAGATAGAACACTCCATCCTACAGATAAAGAATACACATTTTTTCTCATTGGCCCATGGAACACTCTCCAAAATTGATCATATCCTAAGACACAAAACAAGCCTCAACAGAATCAAAAGAATTGAAATTTTACCTTGTATTTTCTCAGACCACAAGACACTAAAGGTGGAACTCAACTCCAACAAAAATGTTCAACCCCACACAAAGGCATGGAAATTAAATAATCTTCTGTTGAATGACAGTTGGGTGTGAGAAATTGTGTTTCTGTGGGACAGAGAAAGGGCTCTTCTAAGAGATGGTCAGAGTCAGGGGTATCTGCTGCTG
>CAUYON010034625.1:0-26590 GCA_963573935.1 Arctocebus calabarensis
TGTGCCACTACATCCGGCTACTTTCTCTCTCTTTCTCTTTTTTTTTTTTTAGTAGAGACTGGCTCTCTCTTACTCAGGCTAGTCTTGAACTCCTGAGCTCGAGCAATCCACCTGCCTTGGCCTCCTAGAATGCTAGGATTATAGGCGTGAGGTATTTTTTTTTTCTCTTAAGCATTTTCTTTCTTTACATGTTCCATCTTTCAAAATTCCCTTATTTACTTCCTACGTTGGAAACATTTTAGTGATAATAACAGTTAAATTAGTGAAATTTAAAACTGTCTGACACTTCTGCCTAGGTTAGCTTTAGCATTGCCTTGGAAGATGAAGCTCATGTAAAAGGAAATAAAACAAATTTAGTGATTCAGTCCTCTCTCTGCCCCAAAAGTTCAAAAGGAGGTAACCAGGCTGGGAAGATGCCCCAGAGAGAGCGAATCAAATCAAAGGCTTGTTAAGATGTTCAAAAGCCATCCTGGAACAGCTGGTTGAGAGACTGAGGTTGAGAAAATCTGGGGTTCATTGATCTTTGTTAGCTGTATTTATAGCTGTGATAATGAAATCTCTGAAGACATGTTAATTCTCCCAGAGCTCCATGGTAAAATAACTGCCAAAGGAATTTTCAATGGGATGATTTTTCACTGCGCAGGCTATTTGTGTCAGAGAGGGGGCTGACTAGTAGTGACACTGCTACAGTGATGGCAGATGTCAGGGTTGGACTTTCTGGGTCCTTCAGTAGCCATCCCATCACACATCTCTTGAGGACTCTGTCTTAAGTGTTCAGTATGTGCAGGAAAGTGGAAAAGTGGTAACCTTTACTTAGGAAACAACTACAGTGACTCCTCTTAGATTTGAAGTGTGTGGTGATTTGGAACACTTGCTTCACTATACTATAGATAGAAATCGGTTGGTTAAGGAGGACGCCAGTCACTCTGAGAACCCAAGATGGAACTGTTGGGATAACACAGAGCCGGATGTAGATAAGATGAAACAATTCGTTGTTGGTTTAAATGAAAAAAAGTGGCCCTCAAAGTTGGTAGGAGCTGTTTTTTGAAGCAGAACTTCTTAAAGGGCCACTGTAAGGTGAAGCAATAATTGTCACTTACAAATATGTCAAGAGTATGGCAAATAAAAGTGAGGTTTGAAAGTTGGATATAGATTTCTCTTGGGCACTGGGACTTACTTGCAGTTTTTAGTGAAAATACTGATAACATTAATAATATCGTTGGTATCATTAGGCATGGCTTTTTTTTTTTTTTGGCAGAAAAACTTACTCTCATTTTGGGAATTCACAAAAATGCCAGGAACACTGAGAAAGCCTATGGGGGTATACAGGGTTTCACAAAGCACAGTGGTCACAGACCATAGTGGTGGGGATCGTGCTACTGACAGAGAAACTACGAAAGCCAAAAGCAGGAAGAGTGGCCTTTTAAGGAGTAACTGTACCAGTCACCCAAACTTGACCCCAGGTCAGACAACCTGGTGAGTTTCACAAGTATCTGATAACACTGAGGATAGAAGGTGTTAAAAGGACTTCAAACGAGCAGATAGGGCGGCGCTTGTGGCTCAGTGAGTAGGATGCTGGTCCCATATGCTGGAGGTGGCAGGTTCAAACCCAGCCCCGGCCAAAAACTGCAAACAAACAAACAAACAAAAAAACCAAGCAGCTAGAAGAAGGGAATGCGCTCCAGACTCTCAGGGATCAAGGGCAATGCTGGCAGACTGGTGGACAGATGCACAAGAAACAGGCCCAAGAGGTTTCCTGTTTAGTAGTCATTTAACGAGGGGAAAGAGACCCAGGAGGCAATGGAAGGGAGCAAAGATGGGTCCTGAAGGCAAGTCTCTGGAGGCTGGATCAGAAGAAAGTGTGCACATTGTGCACCAGTGATGAAACACAACTCTGGACCCCAAATGGGGGAAGTGGTGGCTGAGGTTAGTGTGTAATGACTGCGGGTGCTGTGTGGAAGAGCCTCACAGTAGCCTCCACAGGGCCATAGGGAAAGACACGGCTGCTAGGTCACAGACGGTTCCTTCCCACTTGGAAGGAAGGCACAGTCTCACAGAGGAGGTCTATTGACGCCTGCGTGGTAGAAGGCACAGGTCTTCATATCGGCATTGGCCCTTTTTGGCAGCGTGTCGGCAGACAGGGCAGTCGGTTTATCTTCTATAACCTGGGGGTCATCCTTCGGTGGGCAGGTATTCTTGATAAGAGCTTTTGAGCCTTAGAGGGTTTCTCTGCTCTTTGTGAAAGCTTCCCCTGGAGGGACCCCTGTGACGTGACCCCAGAAAAGGAGGTTCAGCATTGACCCCCCCCCCACCAACCACGACCACATGGGCGAGACCTAGGGCTGAGGTTTCTCCGAATTGGAGAAGCAGGGGAGGAGGTGGGAGACTGAGCAATGGTGGAATCCTTGGTCCCTGGAATCGTGGAGGACCTCTATGATGAGCTGACTTGGGATCACCAGGCTTTCCATTGGCCATGGGGGGAGGGCCCGAAGGCTGGGTGGTCCATCGGGACTCCCATCCTCCTCATCTCCAGTCTCTTGCCGCTCGGGTAATGGGGGCTGCTGCAGCCGTGGTAAGTGGTGATGATTCTGCTTCTTTCATTTTGGCAGCGTGGCTGCAGCAATAGCTACAGTGGGAATTGGACAGCAGGGAGGAAGGGCTATATATATATATATTTTTTTTTTTTTTTTTGAGAAAGTCCTGTGTTGTCTACTTCTCAGAACTTTAAGAAGTCTGAGTAGTGAGTCAGTCATGTTTCCATATGACACAAGAGGTTTCACTTCTCAGAGGAGACCCTTGATGAAACTTCTACCAATAGTACCTGAAAACATTGCCCCTGCCATTCCTTCGGCTGCATTCACCTTCTGACTATTCCAATAGGGCTTCTAAGGGATCAGAAAATCTGTTTCCTTCTGTCCCACCTATTTATGAATTTGGATTCTCAAAATGGTGTCACACTGACTTCCAGTTTCCAGTTCTGCATGTAAGTAGCTTGGAAGTTGCAATTCCATCCTAGTAACAAGTTGAAATCTAAATAAACTGAAAGCTCAACTACACTTCTTAGATTTATAAGAGAAAGTGAGGCCACAGGGCAAACAATTGCCCCTAAAATTGGAGGGACAGGCAGGAGGATACCAGGAATCATAACCTAGCAGAGCGCGGACCCACGAGTAGCGACATCCACAGGGCCACGGCTTGGGTGGGGAAACCTGAGCTGCAGTTGGACTGCGGCAGGCTCAGTCTGAGTCAACAGCCAAAAGCTCCAGGGGGCCCAGTCAGGGGCACCCTCCTACTTTCTGAGTTTTACCTGTAGCAGATGTCTCAGAGTGCATATCAGAAAAAAATCTTCCCATGAGGATTCTCTGGCAAGGAGAGAGGAAAAGGCACCGTTTGGAAACACATCAGAGCACTCCCTTCTTTTTTTTGAGGCAGAGCCTGAAGCTGTCGCCCTGGATAGAGTGCTGTGGCATCATAGCTCACAGCAACCTCCAATTCCTGGGCTCAAGCGAGTCTCCTGCCTCCGCCTCCCAAGTAGCTGGGACTACAGGTGCCCACCACAACATCCGGCCAATTTTTTTTGGTTGCAGCCGTCATTGTTGTTTGGCGGGCCCAGGCTGGATTCGAACCCGCCAGCTCAGGCATACATGGCTGGCACCTTAACCCGATGAGTCACAGGCGCCGAGCCAGAGCACTCCCTTCTTAACAAGGGCTGTCCTCAGGAGAAACTATTCAACCACAGCCTGACCTGACAGGGGTGGGGTGGGGAAATACCTAGCTCTAGCCAGCTCTGGTGTCCCACCCAAGGGTGAAGCTGGAGCTGAGAAAAGCATGTGAAATTCACAGGCCAGAGGTACAGGCCCACTGAAAGACTGAGATCTAATTATAGGACTGAGAGCGCCCCCCGCCCCACTTTACCACATTTACTAAACATCTGTTTACAGAAGTTCCTTTCATCTAGTGCATCATAATCTGGCTATCAAAAGAATTATAGTTACAAAAAGACAAAAAAAAGTTTGAAGAGACAGAGCAAGCATGACAATCAGTCATGGCAAGGATGTTAGAATTTTCAGACTAGTAATTTAAAATAACTGTGATTAATATGGTAAGGACTCTATTGGATTAAGTAGACGACCTGGGAGAACAACAGATGGGCACTGTAAGCAGATAGCCACAAAAAGAAAGAACCAAAAAGAAATGTTTAGAAACACTAAAACATAAATGAAGAATGCCTTCAGTGCATTGGCATACTGGACATAGCTGAGGAAAGAATCCCTGAGCTTGAGACTGTCACAATAAAAAACCTCCAAAATGAGGCAGCACCTGTGGCTCAAAGGAGTAGGGCACCAGCCCCATATACCGGAGGTGGTGGGTTCAAACCTGGCCCTGGCCAAAAACTGCAAAAAAACAAAAAAACCCCCAGAAACTTCCAAAATGGGGAAATAAAGAGAACAAAGACAATAAAACTCACAGTATTGAAGAACTGTGGGACAATGGCAAAACCTGTAATGTATGCATAACAGGAATATACAAAAGGAAAAGGAATAGAAGAACTATTTCAAACAATGACGAGAATTTCTCCCAATTGATGTCAAATACAAAGCCACAGATACAGGAAGCTCAGAGTACACAAAATACCAAAAGCCACCACCAGACATATTCAAACTACAGAAAATCAAAGACAAAAAATCCTGAAAGAAGTCAGAGGGGGAAAAAAGCACCTTATAAATCAAGGTTCCGTGTTTTGTCCTGTATAACGTGCACCTAAGTTTTTTCCCCACAAACTTTCAGGAAAAATATCTTTTGTTTTAATTTTTTTATTCAAATTTTTATTTATTTATATTAGGTACTTGTTTTTTGTATTATAAAAGAATTTTAGGCTCAGTGCCCATAGCTCAGTGGTGAGGGCACCAGCCACATACACTGGGGGCTGGCGGGTTTGAACCCGTCCACCAGGCCTGCTAAACAACAATGATAACTACAAAAAAAAAAAAAAAATGGCCGGGTGTTGTGGCAGGTGCCTATAACGCCCAGGTACTTGGGATGCAGAGGCAAGAGAATTGCTTGAGCCTAAGAGTTTGAGGTTGCTGTGAGCTGTAACGCCACAGAACTCTACAAAGGGCAACAAAAAAAATTAATTTTAGTATTTATTTTTTAGCATCGTATGGCATAAGAAATTTTATATAATAATTACAAAACACAAGAACAGTTACAAGAAATTTTATGTACCAGTAACAAATAGTACTCCATGTATAATGAAAAGCCTTATTTTTCCCTCAAAAATTTGGGGGAAAAGGTACGCATTACACATGCCAAAATACTGTAAGTATTATACTCAAAATCTTGTCAGAAACCAGGCAAACAGGAAGAAAGTAAAAGTAAGTATTTGAAATATTGAGAGGAAAAAACACGGGCAGTGCCTGTGGCTCAGTGAGTAGGGCGCCGGCCCCATATCCTGAGGGTGACAGGTTTGAACCCTGCCTTAGCCAAACTGCAACAAAAAATAGCTGGGCGTTGTGGCGGACGCCTGTGGTCCCAGCTGCTCTTCAGGCTGAGGCAAGAGAATCGCCTAAGCCCAGGAGTTGGAGGTTACTGTGAGCTGTGACGCCATAGTACTCTACCAAGGGTGATAAAATAAGAACTCTGTCTCTAAAAAAGAAAGAAAGAAAGAAAAGAAAAAACTCCAGCAACTTAAAATTCTATACCCTGTGAAATTATCTTTCAAAAGTGAAGGAGAAATAAAAGCTTTCTTAGACAAACAAAAATTGAGGAAACTTATTTCTGGTAGACCTACTCTGCAAGAAATGTTAAAAGAAGTTCTTTAGAGAGAAGGAAAATAATATAGGTCAGTAACTCAGATCTACATAAAAAAATATAGTGGAGGAATAAGTGAAGGTACAATTAAAAAACTTATTTTTTAAAATTCTTAATTGATCTAAATAACAGTTTGTCCAAAATAATAATAATGATGTATTTGATTATGTGTGTATATGTATATATCTTTGTAAGTATGTATACTTATATATAAGTACAATGAATGAGAGAAATGATACAGGGACAGGAGGGAGAAATTAAGATTATTTTGTTATTATAAGGTATTCACACTACCTGTAAAATGGTTTAGTGTTGTTTGAAACTGGGTTTGGGGCTTGGTGCCTGTGGCTCCGCGGGCTAAGGCGCCAGCCATGTAAACCTGAGCTGGCGGGTTCGAATACAGGCTGGGCTCGCCAACCAACAATGACGGCTGCAACCCAAACAAAAATAGCTGGATGTTGTAGCGGGCGCCTGTAGTCCCAGCTTCTTGGGAGGCAGAGGCAGGAGACTCGCTTGAGCCCAGGAATTGGAGGTTGCTGTGAGCTGTAATGCCATGACACTCTACCCAGGGTGACAGCTTGAGGCTCTGTCTCAAAAAAAAAAAAAAAGAAAGAAACTGGGCTTGGATTAGTTATAAATGTATACTATTAACTCTAAGGCAACCACTTTAAAAAGTAAAAACTTTGTATGCTAAGAAAGGAGAAATAATGGAATCATACAAAATCCACACACAGAACCACAAAAGGCAGAAAAATAGTGGGAGGCAAAAATTGGAACAGAGCAAAGGTCAGAAATAGAAAATAGTAACACATATTGTAGATATTAATTCAACTATAAATAATCACCTCGAACATCAGTGGTCTAAATCCATAGAGATTGTCAGAGTGATCAAAATATAAGACCCAACTATATGTTGTTGACAAGAAGTTCATTTTAAATGCAAAAACACATGAAATTAAAAGTAAATGAATGGAGCATGAATGTATCTAAGCTACTTGGAGGCTGAGGCAGGAGGGTGGCTTGAGCCAAGCGGTTAGAGACCAGCTTACTAAGTGAGGCACTGTCTCTAATGACAACAACAAAAGAAATGGAGGGCAAGATATAATATGCTAACACTAATCAGAAGAAAGCAGGGCAAAGCAAACATAAAAATAAAAATCCTATTAAAAAGTAGGCAGAGACAGCTTGGCGCCTGTAGCGCAAATGGCTAAGGTGCCAGCCACATACACCAGAGCTTGCGGGTTCGAATCCAGCCCGGGCCTGCCAAACAACAGTGACAACTACAACCAAAAAAAATAGCGGGCGCCTATAGTCCCAACTACTCAGGAGACTGAAGCAAGAGAATCGCCTAAGCCCAGGAGTTGGAGGTTGCTGTGAGCTGTGTGACGCCACGGCACTCTACTGAGGGTGACAAAGTGAGACTTTGTCCCTAAAGAAAAAAAAGACAAAAAGTAATAGATGCTGGAGAGGATATAGACAAAAGGGAACTCTTATACACTGTAGAAATGTGAATTAGTATAACCACTAAGGAAAAAAATATGGAGATTTCTCAAAAAACTAAAATAGAACTATCATGGGATCCAGCAATCCCACTACTGGGTATTTATTCTAAGGAAAAGAAATCAGTATGTCAAAGGGATACCTGCACTTGCATGTTTATTGCAGCACCATGCATGATAATAGCAATAGCAATGGTGTGGAATCAACCCAAGTGCCCCTGGACAGATGAATGGACAAAGAAAATGTGGAATATATCCCCAGTGGAATACTATTTGCCCATAAAGAAGAATGAAATGTCATTTGCAGCAACATAGCTTACTATGTTAGGTGAAATAACCCAGGTGCAGAAAGAATATTGCATGTCCTCACTCATAAATGGAGCTTTAAAAGTTGATCTCATAAAGGTGGAGAGTAGAATGATAGATACTAGAGCAGCAGTTCTCAACCTGTGGGTCGTGACCCACAGGAGCTATATTAAAGGGCTGCGGCATTAGGAAGGTTGAGAACCACTGTACTAGAGGATAGGAGGGGGATGAAGAGAGGAAGGTTAACTGGCACAAATATACAGTTAGATAAAAGGTATAAGTTCTACCATTTGACAGCATGAAATGACTGTAGTTAACACCAATGTATATTTCAAAGTAGCTAGAAGAGAGAACTTGAATGTTCTCAACACATAGGAATGATAAATACTCAAGGTGATGGATAACTCAACTACCTTGACTTGATGATTACACAGTCTATGCATGTAACAAAAGATCATATATGTTCCATAAACACATCAAATATCATGTATCAATAAAAAAGGAAAAAGAGTAGTTATATTAATTTCAAACAGGGTAGACATCAAAGCAAGGAAAGTTATCAGGGACAAAAAGGGGCGTTGCATGATGATAAAGGGGTAAATATTCCAAGAAGACCTAACAATCTGGCAATATATATATATATATATATATATGCTTGACATCAGAGCATCAAAAGATGTGAGGCAAGAACTGATAGAACTGAAAGGAGAAATAGATAAATCCATTATTATAGTTGGAGATTTAAACACGCTTCTATCATAAATGGACAGATTCAGCAGGCAGAAATCAGTAAGGACGTAATTGAACTCAGCAAATACCATCAGTCAACTGGACATAATTGATGTCTATAAACTACTTCATCCAGCAACAGCAGCATACTCATTCTTCTCAAACTTAAGAGGGAATATTCACCAAGCAAGACCGCTTTCTGGGCCATAAAACGCACCTTAGTACATTTAAAAGAATAGAAATCATACAATGTTTGCTCTCAGATCACAATGGAATTAAACTACAAATTAATGGTGAGAGATAACTGGAAAACCTCAACATATGTGGAGATTAGTTAAACAACACAGTTCTAAATAACACATGGATCAAAGAAGAAATCACAGGAGAAATTTTAAAATACTTTGAACTAAATGAAAATGAAAACACAATTTAGCAAAATTTGTGGGATGTAGCAAAAATAGTGTTTAGAGGGAAATTTATAGCATTGAATGCATTTATTCAAAAAGAAGAAAGACCAAAAAAGCAATCATCTAAATTTCTACCTTAGGAAACTAGAAAAAGAAAAGTAAATTAAATCCAAGGTAAGCAAAAGAAAAGAAATAATAAAAATTAGAGAAGTCAATGAAATTGAAAAACAGGAAATCAATGAAACCAAAAGCTGGTTCTTTGAAAAGATCAGTAAAATTGATAAGCTTCTATCCAAGCTAAGAACAAAAAGAGACAAAATACAAATGACTAATAACATCACTACAGATCCCATGTACATTAAAAGGATAGTAAAAGAATATTATGTATGACTCTATTTATACAAATTTGAATGACTCTATTCATACAATCTCCAAAAACTCACACAGTAAGAAATAGACACTCTAAATAGGCCGTTATCTATTAGAGAAATTGTGTTAATAACTAATAACTTTTCAAACCAGAAAATTCCAGGCCCACATGGATTGATAGGTGAATTCTACCAAACATTTAAGGAAGAAATTATGCCAATTCTTTACAATCTCTTTCCCCTTTGGGAAGACAGAAACAGAGGGCATATTTGTTAACTCATTCTGTGAGGCCAACATCATCCCAATACAAAACCAGGGAAAGATATTACAAGAAAAGATAACTACAGACTAATATTTCTCATGAAGACAGATGTAAAAATCCTCAACTAAATATTAGTATATCAAGCCCAATAATATATAAAAAGAATTATGCGCCACAACCAAGTGAGATTTATCCCAGGTATGCAAGGTTGGTTCAACATTTGAAAATCAGGCCGGGCACAATGGCTCCCACCTTTTATTTTATTTTTTTAAGAAGAAAAGTTGTTTTTTTTTTTTTTGAGACTAGAGCCTCAAGCTGTCACCCGTGGATAGAGTGCCGTGGCATCACAGCTCACAGCAACCTCCAATTCCTGGGCTCAAGCGAGTCTCTTGCCTCCGCCTCCCAAGTAGCTGGGACTACAGGCACCTGCCACAATGTCTGGCCATTTTTGGTTTCAGCCATCATTGTTGTTTGGCGGTCCTCGGCTGGATTCGAATGCACCAGCTCAGGTGTACATGACTGGTGCCTTAGCCCGCTGAGCCATAGGCACCGAGCCAAGAAAAGTTTTAAAATTTTTATTTATAACCACTTATTTTCAATACTTTGTGTTGACAATGCAACAAAACTTTAAGATTCACTTTGCATATCACATGGAAATCTTTCACAATTTAAATATCTTTTCTGAGACAATTAATGACTCATTTCCAAGAATAATAGAGCTAGATTATATTGAGTGACATACATGGAAACAGGAGGGCATTCTTAACCGAAACTGCCTGATTTTTAGTATAGAAATATGACATATTTTTATATACAATTTAAGATTAAATTGTATTAATGATTATGTTTAGAGATCGATTAAAATGCTCATTTAAAAATATTCTTAAAAATCTTCAACACAAGATCTTCACGTATTCAGTTTTAAAATACTTCAAGTATTCGGTCAATTGTGAAGGAGCTGTATTAGTTTTGAACAGTTTCTCTCCCTTCTGAGTTCAAGAGAATGCCTAGTCTCCATAAATAAAAGGTAAACAGAGGAAATGCATCGGAAAGTTGGCAGACAATTTCATCATGCTTCCGAAGAAACATCTTGATTTCTTGGTCATCATTTTTTAGACTTACAATGTCGCCTTCTGTGGTTTCCTTTTGAAGAAGCTGCTCCAGGACCCAAAACAGGAAGAAAGTATTTTCGTAGCATAACACTTCGTAACTGGCTGGCTCCTGATTGACAGCTCCCAGATCATCAGCAAAGCTGTTTACTTCTGATAGAAGCAGAGATATAATGGATTTTCTCAACAACTTGCAACTTCCCAGGATTACCAGACTATTAAAGACGTAATGCTGCACCTGAAACTGATTTATATCGTTGTTCCCAAAAATAACCTGTAGTAGAGGTTTCTCAAATTCTTCCAACTTCTTGGAACATTTTTTAAGAATATGATTAGATAAGTTATAATCACTGATCAGTCTAGCTACAACATCAACAGCTTCTGTCCAAAAGCTTGAAAAAGGAAGTTTGGGATTATGGTAAAAATGGATCAGGCCATCCAGCAACTGGAAAACAGAATCAGAGACAATGGAAGAGTCTTTTTCAAAATAGGTTAAGTCTGTTCTCAGACTGCCTGATTCTGTCAAGTTCTTCAGCTCCAGCAGCTGTTGTAAAAACTGCATGTGAGAAGACAGAGGATTTTCCAGGATGCAGGTCTTTTCACAAGAGGCAATGGTGGAAAGGGTGTGGGGGGACAGCTCTCCACAAAAGACTGGGACAGCTCTAAAGATTCAGTTCTCTTTTATTGTATGAAAACATTTGTATTCTGCATTTAGTAGGTTTCACCTGTACCCTTCTAAGATGCACCATAAGTGTGAGAAAATCCCATGAAGGTTATGTTGAACAGTTGGATGAAAATATTTCAGATTGTATATGAAGCCAGCACATTGTACCCCATGATTGCACTAATGTACACAGCTACGATTTAATAAAAAAATAAAAATAATAATAAGTAAAAGATTCAGTTTTCTGCTCATTGGACAAATCACACCCGGAATCTTCCATTTGAAGTTAATGTTGTTTCAGAACTAGGTTCCTGAGCCAGCAACTGTGAAAACATGTTTCCACTCATACATGGTCCTGAACAAATTCTGCTCAGAAGTTTTTGATGTAATTGCAGAACTTCAGCTTCCAAGGCTTCAACTTTTGATTGCCACTTTGACTCCTGCTCAGAAACTAACATTGCAAGGTGCTCTGTGTATTCTCTGATGCTTCTGTCTGCTGGTTTTGAATGGATAATAGACAAGCCCAGAGCCAGCTTTGAAGTGCTCAAATACCATTTTTGAATATCCATTGTGGCTTTTGTCCCAGAGAAATCAGCACACATGGAGGCCAGAGGCTGAAATTTGCTATAACTAAACCAGCTCTCCAGGATATTCTTAGACCTATCCTCCATAATGACCAGCATAATCCTCCACCACAAAAGTAAACTCACCCAGAAACTTTTTATCAAATTTCAACTTCCACAGTGATGAAAGGATTAAAAATGTCCACTGGACTTTCTAAAGATTTATCATTACTTTCAATTAATGTGAATGATTTAAATTGTCTTCTAAAGAGGCATAGGTTGGCTGACTGGATACAAAAACTCAGGCCAGATATCTACTGCATACAAGGATCTCATCTTACCTTAAAAGATAAATTTAGACTCAAGGTGAAGGGATGGTCATCTGTATTCCAGGCAAATGGAAAACAGAAAAAAGCAGGTGTTGCAATCTTATTTGCAGATACAATAGGCTTTAAACCAACCAAAGTAAGGAAGGCTAAAGACGACATTTCATATTTGTTAAAGATACTACTCAATATGATGAGATTTCAATTATTAATATTTATGTACCCAACCAGAATGCACTTCAATTTATAAGAAAACTCTAATAGACATGAGTAACTTGATTTTCTCCTGCTCCATAGTAGTTGAAGATTTTAATACTCCTTTAGCAGTGTTGGATAGATCCTCCAAAAAGAAGCTAAGTAAAGAAAGTTTAGATTTAAACTTAACCATCCAACATCTGGATTTAACAGACATCTACAGAACATTTCATCCTAATAAAATTGAATACACATCCTTCTCATCACCCCATGGAACATACTCCAAAATCGATCACATGTTATGTCACAAGTCCAACCTCAGCAAATTTAAAAGAATAGAAATTATTCCTTGCATCTTCTCCGACCATTATGGAATAAAAGTTGAACTCAATAACAATAGGAATCTGCATACTCATACAAAAACATGGAAGCTAAATAACCTTATGCTGAAGGATAACTGGGTCGTAGATGAGATTAAGAAGGAAATTACTACATTTTGTAATAAAATGACAATGACGACATGAATTATCAGAACCTCTGGGATACTGCAAAGGCAGTCCTAAGAGGTAAACTTACAGCACTGCAAGCCTTCCTCAAGAAAACAGAAAGAGAGGAAGTTAACAACTTAATGGGACATCTTAAGCAACTGGAAAAGGAAGAACATTCCAACCCCAAACCAAGCAAAAGAAAAGAAATAACCAAAATTAGAGCAGAATTAAATGAAATTGAAAACAAAAGAATTATACAACAGATCAATAAATCAAAAAGTTGGTTTTTTAAAAAGGTCAATAAAATAGATAAACCTTTGGCTAACTTAGCCAGGAAAAAAAGTAAAATCTCTAATTTCATCAATCAGAAATGGTAAAGACAAAATACCAACAGACCCCTCAGAAATTCAAAAAATCCTTAACAAATATTACAAGAAACCTTACTCTCAGAAGTATGAAAATCTGAAGGAAATTGACTAATACTTGGAAGCATACCACCTACCAAGACTTAGCCAGAATGTAGTGGGAACTTTAAACAGGCCTATATCAAGTTCTGAAATAGCATCAACTATAAAAAAATCTCCCTAAAAAGAAAGGCCCGTGACCAGATGGCTTTATGTCAGAATTCTACCAAACCTTTAAAGAAGAACTAGTACCTATATTACTAAACTTCTTCCAAAATATAGAAAAAGAAGGAATCCTACCCAACACATTCTATGAAGCAAACATCACCTTGATCCCTAAACCAGTGAGAGACCCAAGAAGAAAAGAAAACTATAGACCAATATCACTAATGAATATTAATGCAAAAGTATTTAACAAGATACTAACAAACAAAATCCAACAACACATCAAACAAATTATATACCATGACCAAGTGGGCTTTATCCCAGGGTCTCAAGGCTGGTTCAATATATGTAAATCTTTAAATGTAATTCAGCACATAAACAAATTAAAAAATAAAGACCATATGATTCTCTCAATTGATGCAGAAAATGCTTTGACAATATCCAACATTCCTTCATGTTCAGAACACTTAAAAAAATTGGTATAGAAGGGACATTTCTTAAACTAATAGAGGCCATCTACAGCAAACCCACAGCCAATATCGTACTGAATGGAGTTAAATTGAAACCATTTCCACTTAGATCAGGAACGAGGCAAGGTTGCCTATTGTCTCCTCTGCTCTTCAACATCATAATGGAAGTTTTAGCCATTGCAATCAGGGAAGAAAAGGCGATCAAGGGTATCCACATATAAAAACTTTCACTCTTTGCAGATGATATGATTGTATATCTGGAAACACCAGGGATTCTACTACAAAATTTTTAGAAGTGATCAAGGAATACAGCAATGTCTCAGGCTACAAAATCAACACCCATAAATATATAGCCTTTATATATACCAACAATAGCCAGGCTGAAAAAACAGTCAAGGACTCTATTCCTTTCACAGTAGTACCAAAGAAGATGAAATATTTGGGAGTTTACCTAACAAAGGATGTGAAAGATCTCTATAAAGAGAACTATGCAACTTTAAGAAAAGAAATAGCTGAAAATGTTAACAAATGGAAAAATATACCATGCTCATGGCTAGGAAGAATGAACATTGTTAAAATGTCTATACTACCCAAAGCAATATACAATTTTAATGCAATTCCTATCAAAGCTCCATTGTCATATTTTCAAGATCTCGAAAAAATAATACTTTGTTTTATATGGAATCAGAAAAAACCTCAAATAGCCAAGACATTACTCAGAAACAAAAACAAAGCAGGAGGAATCACGCTACCAGAACTGAGACTCTACTATAAATTGATAGTGATCTAAACAGCACGGTACTGGCACAAAAACAGAGAGGTAGATGTTTAGAACAGAATAGAGAACCAAGAGATTAATCCAGCTACTTACCATTACTTGATCTTTGACAATTAAACACATTCAGTAGGGAAAAGACTCCTTATTTAACAAATGGTGCCGGGTGAACTGGCTGGCGACCTGTAGAAGACTAAAACTGGACCCACACCTCTCACCGTTAACTAAGGTAGATGCTCACTGGATTAAAAATTTAAATTTAAGACATGAAACTATCAAAATATTAAAAGAAAGTGCAGGGAAAACTCTCGAAGGAATTGGCTTGGGTGAATATTTTATGAGGAGGACTCCCCAGGCAATTGAAGCAGTATCAAAAATACACTACTGGGACCTGATCAAACTAAAAAGCTTCTGTACAGCCAAGAACATAGTAAATATAGCAAGCAGACAGCCCTTGGAATGGGAGAAAATATTTGCAGGTTATGCCTCCGACAAAGGTTTAATAACCAGAATCCACAGAGAACTCAAACTTATTAGCAAGAAAAGAACAAGTGATCCCATCTCAGGGTGGGCAAAGAACTTGAAGAAAAACTTCTCTAAAGAAGACAGGTACACGGCCTACAGACACATGAAAAAATACTCACCATCCTTAATCATCAGAGAAATGCAAATCAAAACTACTTTGAGATATCACCTAACTCCTGTAAGATTAGCCCACATGACAAAATCCCAAAACCAGAGATGTTGGCGTGGATGTGGAGAAAAGGGAACACTTCTACACTGCTGGTGGAAATGCAAACTAATACATTCCTTTTGGAAGGATGTTCGGAGAGTACTTAGAGATCTAAAAATAGACCTGCCATTGGATCCTATAATTCCTTTACTAGGTATATACCCAGAAGACCAAAAATCACATTATAATAAAGACATCTGTACCAGAATGTTTATTGCAGCCCAATTCATAATTGCTAAGTCATGGAAGAAGCTCAAGTGCCCATCGATCCACGAATGGGTTAATAAACTGTGGTACATGTATACCATGGAATACTATGCAGCCTTAAAGAAAGATGGAGACTTTACCTCTTTCATGTTTACATGGATGGAGCTGGAACATAGTCTTCTTAGCAAAGTATCTCAAGAATGGAAGAATAAGTATCCAATGTACTCAGCCCTACTATGAAGCTAATTTAAAGGTTTCATATGAAGGCTGTAACCCAACTATAGCACAAGAATATGGGAAGGGAGGGGATGGAGGAGGTTGGGGTGGAGGGAGGGTAATTGGTGGGGCCACACCTATGGTGCATCTTAGAAAGGTACAGGCAAAACTTACTAAATGCAGAATACACATGTCTTCATACAATAAGTAAGAAAATGCCATGAAGGGTATGTTAAACAGTTTGATGAAAACATTTCAGATTGTATATGAAACCAGCACATTGTACCCCTTGATTGCACTAATGTACACAGCTATAATTTAATAAAAAATAATTAAATAAATGAATGAATAAAAAGCAAACAGCAAAATAAAATAAAATAAAATAATAATAAGAAAGTCATATGATCATATCAATAGATGCAAAAAAATTTGATAAACTCCCACTATTTGTGATAAAAATTCTCAGTAAGCTCTTTACTAATAAATGTAATCAGTATAACCTGGTTTCTTGTACCCACAATGAATACCCAACAATAAATTTTAAAAAACCTTTTTTTCAGTAAGCTAGGAATAGATGAGAACATCCTCAACTTGATAAATAATATCCACAAAAAACCTACAGCTAATGTGATACTTAATGGTGACAAACTAGAAGCTTTCCTCCTAAGATCAGGAGCATGGCAGGTATGTCCCCTCTAACCATTCCTTTTCAGCATTGTAGTGGAAGGTCTAGCTAATGCCCTAATAAAAGGAAATAAAAGGTACACTAATTTGGAAAGAAGAAATAAAACTATCCTTCTTACAGATGACACGATTGTCTACGTGGAAAATCCAAAAACACTCCTGAAATTAATAGCAACTATAATGATATTGTAGGATAGAAGTTAATGTATAAAAAGCCACTTGCTTTTCTATATACCAGCAATGAACAAGTGGAATTTGAAATTAAAAACACAAACACAATTAAAAACTGTAACTAGGCCAGGTATGGTGGCGCATGCCTGTAATCCTAGCACACTGAGAGTCTGAGGCAGGAGGATTTCTTGGGATCAGGAGTTCAGACCAGCCTGAGCAAGAGTGGGACCTGATTTCCACTAAATACAGAAAAATTAACTGGATGTGGTGGCTCATGCCTGTAGTCCCAGCTACTTGGGAAGTTGAGGCAGGAGGATTGTTTCAGCCTAGGAGTTTGAGGTTCCTGCAAGCTAGGCCAAACCCATGGCACTCTAACCTGGGTAACAGAGTGAGACTCTGTCTCAAAAAACAAAACAAAGAACTCTTAAAATTCAACAAGAAGACAAATAATTAAAAATGAGCCAAGCACCTTAATAGACACCTCATCGGAGAAGGTATGCAGATGGGAAACAAGCCATATGCAAAAATGTTCATGTCACATGTCATCAGGGATATGCAAATTAAAACAATAATATACATGCACACCTATTGGAGTGGTCAAAATCCCAGAACACTGACAATATCAAAGCTAGTAAGGATATGGAGCAATACGAACTCTCATTCATTACTGGTGGGAATGCAAAATGGTGTAGTTTGGCAGTTTTAAACAAAAGTAAATATATTCTTGCCATAAGATCCAGCAATTGCTCTCTTTGGTATTTACCCAAAGGAGATGAAAGCTTATATCTACACAAAAAAACCTGCACATGGATGTTTATAGCAGCTTTATTCGTAATTGTCAAAACTTGGAAGCAACAAAGATGTTTTTCAGCAGATGAATGGATAAACTTGGTACATACATACAATGGAGTATTAATCAGCACCACAAAGAAATGACCTATTAAGCTAAAAAAAGACATGGAGGAAACTTAAATATATATTACTAAGTGAAAGAAGTCAATCGGAAATGGCTGCACACTGTATGATTCCAACTATACGACACTCTGGAAAAGTCAAAACTGTGGAGATAATGAAAACATCAGTGGTTTCCAAGGGTTGCCTGAAGGGTGAGATAAATAGAACACAGGATTTTTAGGGCAGCGAAACCATTCTGTATGATCCCTTAATGGTGAATGTAAGTTATTACATTTGCCCAAACCTGTCAAGTGTACAACACCAAGAGTGAGCCCTAATGTAACATACAGACGTTGAGTGATAATGATGGGTCACTCTTGGTCACTCCTGCTGGCAGGGACCGATCTCTCTTACTCTTGTATTTCCTACCACTAGCTCTGCATTTTACCTGAGAGCCGGTTCAGAAGTTGTAGGAACATCTGGTGTGGGATGTTGATAATGAGGTTGGTAATGCATGTATGGCAGCAAGGGTTATATGGGAAATCTCTGCCTTTCTCTCAATTTCGTTATGTCCCTAAAACTGGTCTAAAAAATTTGTGTGTGTGTGTGTATACACAGGTATATGTATCTCTCTCTCATATCAGCGGCCTAATACGTAGGGTTATCTTTTTTTTTTCCACCTTATCTCATTTTCTGACATTAATGTTTTTGGTGCAACATAACTGAAAATATATCTACACCAATATCATCTTGTCATATTTTATGACTCCAACCTATGGTAAGATTTCTGAGTGCCTAATCAACATGAATTGAAATTTTAACTAGAAGCGGGTATTTTTATGGGCATATGGTCTAGATTCTCTGGTCCTTATATATTATAAATGAAGAACTGAGACACAATGGGAGAATTAGGGAAATATATATATATATATATATGCTCCGTTAGACCCAAGGACAGTGGAATCACCCTGATTGTTTGCAGTACAAGCGGAAGTTTAGCAATGCACAGAGAGGCAGTCTCTTATATAAGCCAGCTGACTATTTAAGACCTCATAAAAAAAAAAAGTCAGCCCTCTCTCAACCATGTTAAATAACAAGGAATGGACCATGCCAAATATAGATGCTAAAGGTAACCAATATTGCTTTCCAGACTAATGCTATCTAAGAGTTTTTCCATGAGCGCTTTGTTACAGGAATATTATGTGGAGTGCTTAGTATAGGGGAAAAGACAAGTGTTTAAAGGGTTTTATTTTCCCCCTTTCAGTTCTCTTTCTCCTCCTGCTTATGTGTATATATCTGCATGGGGGTGGGAGAGAAAGAGAGAAGCATAAAGCATATATGCTCGGTTTTAAAAAAGAAAGCAAACAGCCTGTAAATATCATCAAAATCATGATGTAGGCTGGGCTCAGTGGTTCATGCTTATAATCCTAGCACTTTAGGGAAGCCAGGGCAGGAGGATCATTTGAGGCCAGGAATTTAAGACCAGCCTGAGCACAAATGAGATCCCTGTCTCTACAAAAAAAAAAAAAAAAGAAAAGAAAGAAAAATTAGCCAGGTGTAGTGGCTAGTGCCTGTAGTCTTAGCTTCTTGGGAGGCTAAGACAGGAGGGTTGCTGGAGACCAGGAGTTTGAGGCTGTAGTAAGCTCTAGAGTACAATGACACTGTTGTACTCTAGCCCAGGTGATGGAGCAAGACCTTGTCTCAAAAACAACAACAATAACCAAGAAGCAGGACATTGCTGGCTTCCAAGAATGCCCCCTATTTAAAAATACGTTTCTGTTCTGTGGTATGACACAAGAATACCCTTATTTTTTTGGTGTTTATTATGTCAAGTGAGCAATCAATAAGGCGTAGGTATATCAGGACAGTGTGTGTATTTCATCATGAAATTTGCATTTATCTCATCACTGTATCCACAAAAAGCTGCCTATGCAATAAAAATTATATACTAATATGGGAAAGACAACTACAGGGTGAAATATAATAGTGAACTCCCATGTGGCAGGTAGTGCCAGGATGTGGATGCCTCATTTGCAACAAAAGCAAGCACTGTTTCTTAAAATCGGATGGGAAAATAATGGGAGGTGGAGGGAGGGTGTTCACTTTTGGCAGTATTTTCCCTAGGAGTTTAAAACTCCTCCCTGCCACCTCCTGAAACATACATTAATTTTCTCCTCCCAGCTGCTCGTTCTCCTTCCTTCTCTTCATCCCTCCCTTCACATATTCTACTCTAGACCCTTACCAGTCCTGACACTGTCATCTCATACCTCTGGGCTAATAACCATAGACCCAGGGACAGTGGAGCACCTAGGTAGTTTGCAACAAGTTCCCCAGGGAGTCTTGCATATGAGCCTCCTCCTCCTTGAAATACTCTCCTTGACGGTCCTCAAGGAAGTCCTTCCTTTCTTGAAAGCTGCCCTTAAATCTCATCGTCTTTATTGTCTTGAGATCATTCAGTTGGATTTCATCTCTTCCTACTGCCCATCTCTTAGATCCGTTTTTTAGGACTGATAGCCATGGCTTATGTTAGAATAGTTTCAGTAGGTGCCTCTCACTCCTGCTGACAGTCACCAGATCTCTTACTCCTGTATTCCCTACCACTAGCTCTGCGCTTTACCTGAGAGCCGGCTCGCCAAACAGTGCAACTGATTTGTTCCATCCAGTACATTTAAAATGTGATCAATTGGACAGCAATTTCCTATGTGAAATCTCCAGCATATCGTCTATAAAATTCCCATCAAAAGTGAACATATGTTGAATGTTTTGAAGCTATACCTTTTAAAATGTACCTTTTCCACTATTAGAGAACTAATTATACAATGTTGTATAGTCATAAAACAAAGGGTAATGAAGTTCACATTTTCAACCTGTGTTAATCTATTATCCGTGTCCTTATCCATTCTATATAGTCACTTCGGCTTTCCCCAGGACAATATGATGTCCTTCCTGCACCAGTTCCCAAGTTCCCTTCCAGGTAATTGTATACTTATTAATTAAGCTACTTTTATTTTATTTTATCGCATTTTTTTGAGACAGAGTCTTACTTTGTCGCCCTTGGTAGCGTGCGTGGCATCATTGCTCACAGCAACCTCAAACTCTTGGTCTCAAGCAATCCTCTTGCCTCAGCCTCCCAAGTTGCTGGAACTACAGGTGCCCACCACAATGTGTAGCTATTTTTAGAGACAAGGTCTCCCTCTGGCTCAGGCTAGTCTCAAACCTGTGAGCTCAGGTGATCCACTCACCTCAGCCTCCTGTAAGTGCTTGGATTACAGATGTGAGCCATTGCACCTGGCCCAAGTAAGCTACTTTTAATCATTCCATGAATGCCTTTCTATTTACATACTCATATACCAATATTCGTGTATTTTAAACCTCATTTATGTGCCTCATATCCAGATTAGCTTTTTTTTTTTTTTTTTGTAGAGACAGAGTCTCACCTTATCGCCCTCTGTAGAATGCCGTGGCATCACACAGCTAACAGCAACCTCCAACTCCTAGGCTTAGGTGATTCTCTTGCCTCAGCCTCCCGCGTAGCTGGGACTACAGGCACCCGCCACAACGCCCAGCTATTTTTTTGTTTTGCAGTTCGGCCGAGGCTGGGTTTGAACCCTCCACCTTCGGTATATGCGGCCGGCGCCCTACTTGCTGAACCAGACGCCGCCCGAGCATTTTCAAATATTTAATGAGAAATAGGGAATAAGTTAAGAAAGATCTTCTCTTAAAAAAAAAATAGATTTAGAAAGTCATGTTTTTTCTTTCTTTTTAAAATATAGGAGCTTTGTATTTCGTTCTACAGTTCAAAGATTCCCAACAAGCTTCTTCATTCCTGTGAGTATAATGTAGATAGTTAATTCATGGTTAATTTCATGTTTAAAATATATAGCAAACCCTTTTGATAGGTTAAGAATTTGCTTATTGTAATAGATAAGCTATGTATAATCAATGTGATCGATTATTTTATGACATACTTAAAGTATGTCTGAAGATATAGTAGGGATGGCAATCCATTTGTGGTAAGTTAGAGGAAAACGTTTGACTTCCTTCCTTTCTTTAGTTCTTGACTTAAGTACTACTTTCTCAGTAAGGTCTTCCCTAGTGACCTATTCTGAGTTTCCCTTCCTTGATTTATTTTTTCTCTATAATATTCAATCATCACTGCCTGATACACTAGACTTATTTATCTACCCTTAATTTATCTATCCTATTTTTATCTGTCTTCCCCACTAGAGTATAAGCTTCCTGAGGCAGGGATGTTTGTCCTGTGTATCTAGCACGTAGAGAAGTGGCTGGCACATATTTGTTGAATTAATTAATTAAATTATCAGAGATAGCCTGGGAACAGGGGCTCACACTTGTGGGAGTGAGGTGGGAAGATCACTTGAGGTTAGGAGTTTGAGACAAGCCTGGGCAATATAGCCAGACCCCATCTCTACAAAAAATTAAAAGATCAGCCAGGCATGGTGGTGCATGCCTGTAGTCCTAGCTGGTCAGGAGGCTGAGGTGTGAGGATGCTTGAGCCCAGGAGTTTGAGGCTATAGGGAGCTATGATTGCACCACTGTACTCCAATCCTGGGTGACAGAGTGAGATCCTGTTTCAAAAAAGAAAAAATATAAGAGATAGTTAATAGGTTATTGTATTAACAAAAAGGAAGAATGTCTACAGTTTCTTTCCTTTCAAAAATGTGAAAATGCTTTTCTGTTCCTAAATATTTCCAAATGTATGTTATGAATCATGATAAAAATGAACTCATTAAGATAAGTAACTAATCAAGAGAAGGCTATTTATTTATTTATTTTGAGACAGAGCCTCAAGCTGTCACCCTGGATAAAGTGCTGTGGCATCACAGCTGACAGCAACCTCCAATTCCTGGGCTCAAGCAAGTCTCTTGCCTCCGCCTCCCAAGTAGCTGGGACTACAGGTACCCGCCATAACGCCCGGCCATTTTTTGTTTGCAGCCGTCCTTGTTGTTTGGCGGGCTGGTGCTGGATTCGAACCCGCCAGACCAGGTGTACGTGGCTGGCGCCTTAGCCCGTTGAGCCACAGGCGCTGAGCCAGAAGGCAATTTAAATAGGACTCAAGAGGTTGCAGTGCTACAACCACAAGTCAGTAAATGCTGGCAGCCACCAAAAGCTGGAAGGGGCGAGAAACAGATTTCCCCGAGAGTCTCCACAGCGAGCTTGGCGCTGCTGATGCTTCAATTTTAGTCCAGTGAAACTGATTTCGGACTTCAGCCTCCAGAACTATGATAGAATAAATTTCTGTCATTTTAAGCCACCGAATTTGTAGAATTTATTATAGTATCCATAGAAAGTGAGTATGGGTGGAGATGATCTCCAGGTGGGTTTGGTAGTGGATGGGGAGGATGAGGACCTGGCTTTCCCTTTGGTAGCCCGTGAACACCTGTATCTGTACTGCCTGCGGCACAGAGAGAGCTAATATATTGAGACAGTCAGAGTCTCAGTGGAGGACTTGGAGACAGGAGGGATTTCTCAAATTCGCCTCCCTGAGGATTTGAGAGAAAACATTTTTAAAAACAGTTTTGTGGGCAAAGGATTAGGCAATAGGAGAAAAATCTTGTGTCCAATTTTTTCCTGGGTTGGGGTCACAATTCCAATTGAGTCAGTTTCTTGGTCTGGGTGGGTCAGCCAACCCACTGGAACACGGGATCTGGATGATATCTCAGAAACCACCCTTAGGTTTTGAAATGGTGATATGATATACGGAGAGAGTTAATACCTGCTATGTAACTCCAGAGTGACAGTGGCTTACATGGACAGTGACTTAATTATCATTATTTTTAACTACACCTATTCCTTCACAGAATTTAGGGGCCCTTAACCCAGTTCTTGCCTTGCACTCCTTTATTGATGTGTATAAAGGGCAGTTTCTTTTTCTTTGGACATAGTAGCTGTTTCAGAATGACTTGTCAACCTCCTGCCTGGGTATAAGACCCAGTTGCCAGTGTTCTGGGAGCTGAGTGGGGGAAAGGGGCTAAAGGATCTTATTATTCCATGTTTAGAAGTTCACTAAATTCCAGTTTTCAGCAAAGGCCCCTGTCTTCACAGTTGTAGGCTCCTGAGTTCAGATCTCTGGTACAGTCTCTCCAGAAACTAACCCCCCTGCCTTTCTCCTGTAGGGCTGTGGGGAGGGGAGTTACCTGCCAGCTGGGGACCAAGCGCATCAGGGACCTGGGGAGAAAATGTCCAACCAGGCCTCCTCCTTTCAGATCCACCCCCCTCCAAGTGCCCGATGCCTCAAATTCCAAAGCTTTTCTTGGGTTCTGTGGAGTAAACAAGCCTGCTTCTCATTGGCACACCCTCTCCACCCTGCTAAGTCAGCCACCACTCCTCCGAAATGCTTCACATCTTCCTAAGCATGTCACATCTCTTTTTGGCTGTTGTCTCTTCTGTTGGCACTTTGTATGTATGTGTGGGGAGGGGAAATAGTTATGCCTTTTTAATTTTCTGAGAGAGGAGTGGCGATAAATGCACATGTTCAAGCAGCCTTGACACCACGTGTTTGCCCCACTGGGTGATAGTGTATTTCCTTTGAAATATATGTATTAAGGCTGGGTATGGTGGTTCATGCCTGTAATCCTAGCACTCTGGGAGGCTGAGGCAAGTGGTTGAGCTCAGAAGTTCGAGACCAGTCTGTGCATTTTTACCTATCTCTAAAAAATAGCTGGGCTACAAGGTGGGTGCCTATAGTGCCAGCTACTTAAGAGGCTGAGGCAAGAGGATCCCTTGAGCCCAAGGAGTTTGAGGCTGCAGTGAGCTATGACAGCATGGCACTCTACTACCAAGGACAACAAAATGAGACTCTGTCACAACAAAAGAGAAAGAAATACATGTTTTGGGCGGTGCCTGTGGCTCAGTGGGTAGGGCGCTGGCACCATATACCAAGGGTGGCGGGTTCAAACCCAGCCCCAGGCAAAGTGCAGCAACAACAACAACAAAAATAGCCAGGTGTTTCGGCGGGTGCCTGTAGTCCCAGCTATTTGGGAGGCTGAGGCAAGAGAATCACCTAAGCCCAAGAGCTGGAGGTTACTGTGAACTGAGATGCTATGGCACTCTATCAAGGGTGATAAAGTGAGACTCTGTCTCTACAAAAAAAAAAAAAAAAAGAAAGAAAGAAATACATGTTTTAAGCAAATGCTGTGAGTTAATAACAGTTTGTTTACTATTAGCAAATAGTCACTCAATTAAAAATAATTTTCCTTTAGTTCGGGTGGGCATGGGACAAGCTGCATGGTAGCTGCATGGGACAATAGCATAAGGTAGTTGATTCTGATAGTTTTTGCCAGTGTTCTCATTGCTTTTATGGAGAAGATTGTTGATGGTCCTCGCTATGTCACTTTCCCTGGTATCATGGCATTCACTCCATTTTATAAATAAAAGCGATTCACTGATTTGAAGCAGCCTGTCCTTCAAAAAAGTGAAAAGAACACTTCTACAGAAAATGTTCCAAAGCCAAGAAACAGCCCAGGGCTTTGCCTGTCTGTCCCAAACATGCATCCCCAGCACAGACTTCGGGGCTTGGTTTAGATCCATAAACTATATAATCTGCAGAGGAAACTCTTGATCCCAGCAGTGGGAAAGGGTGGCATGCAGTGTGGGTATGGTGAAAAAACAATACTCACACCAGGAGAATGTGGTCTCTGACCTTCTCCTGCTAAGTCCATTAATCCTTAGGCCTTTATAATGTGCCATTCAGCTTTTATCTGAAAACTCATTTGGTTGATTTTATCATTCAGTTTAATTATTCTAGAAATTATCATCACAGTCACCAATCTGTTAGAGTTCTCAGAACTGGAAGAAACTTTATAAATCGGTTACTCTATTAAGGTCAACTTTGATAATGATCCTGACTGCCATTCATTGAGCATTTTCTGCCAGGCAGAGTGCTCGGTTAATCGTCACAATTTGGTGAGGTAGTATTAATTCATCATCTCTATTTGATAGGTCAGGAAACGGCAGTTAAGTGCCTGAGGTCACACAGTTATATTAAGAGACAAAGCCAGGACTTACTTTGTCTACGGTGGCCTCAAAATCTGGGCTCCAGAATGTCCTGCCTAGTGAGTGAGCGTGATCAAGCAATTTGCTGAAGGTTCTGGTCTTTAGACGGTAGGGAGCTGACCTGGGGTCAGTACGTGCTGACTCTGGAGTCACCACTGTCCCTATGACTGAGGCTTGTTCCCAGGAGCCAGCTTTGCCTGCTGATCCCCTGTGCAGTAAGATGAGTTCACAGGCAAGAGGCTCTGTCTCTCCGGAGGCCTGCTGCTAGTAGGCTTATCAGGGTCTCCTATAGTCTAGGAGCCGTACCTATGTCTGGGAGCTTGCTACCCTGGTTTCTCCTAACTGGCCTTGTTTTTCCTTGGCATACCTGTAGGATGTTAGCATTTCCAGTTTTTTTCTGCACAAGGCCTTTTTGAAAATACTTAGACCTAACTGAGTCTAACTGACTTTAATAGTGGTTTTTTTCGTCAATTCCACGAATCATTTTGGATGCTTTATGTGTGTGAGATCCTACACCAGGTAGGCATTGTTGAGGAGACAAAGACAGGTGACACATTTTATGTCAATTACCGAACCAATGTACATACACACAAGCACACACAAACTGACACAGCCTATATGAGAGTCTGTGATTCACAAGGCAGGTGTGAGCATGTATAACTTGAAATATGGTGGCCCCAATTAGACACTAATCATCAAGCTTAATGTTATCTAATATCTAGATACTTAATAGAAGTGTGTATCTATCTTCTGTCAACCCAGATAAATGACTGAGGCAAAAATCTCAGTCGATGGAGGTTTAGTAAGCCAAGATTTTGAGGACGTGCCCAGGAAAAGCAAAAACTACAGACAGGCTCGGCACCTGTGGCTCAACGGGCTAAGGCACCAGCCACGTACATCTGAGCTGGCGGGTTCGAATCCAGCCCGGGCCCGCCAAACGATAATGGTGGCTGCAACCAAAAAATGGCCGGGCGTTGTGGCGGACACCTATAGTCCCAACTACTTGGGAGGCGGTGGCAAGAGTCTCGCTTGAGCCTAGGAATTGGAGGTTGCTGTGAGCTGTGATGCCACAGCACTCTATCCAGGGTGACAGCTTGAGGCTCTGTCTCAAAAAAAAAAAAAAAAAA
>CAUYON010034628.1:0-21310 GCA_963573935.1 Arctocebus calabarensis
GTTTAGGGATCAAGGTGATGTTTGCTTCATAGAATGTGTTGGGTAGTATTCCTTCTTTTTCTATATTTTGGAAGAGGTTTAGTAATATAGGTACTAGTTCTTCTTTAAAGGTTTGGTAGAATTCTGACGTGAAGCCATCTGATCCCGGGCTTTTCTTTTTAGGGTGATTTGTTGTAGTTGATGCTATTTCAGGCCTATTTGGTATAGGCCTGTTCAAAGTTTACACTACATTCCAGCTGAGACTTTGTAGGATGCGTGCTTCCAAGTATTGGTCAATTTCCTTCAGATTTTCATGTTTTTGAGAGTAAAGTTTCTTGTAATATTTAAGGATTTTTTGAATTTCTGTGGGGTCTGTTGTTATTTCATCTTTACCATTTCTGATTGATGAAATTAGAGATTTTATTCTTTTTTCCTAATTAATTTAGCCAAAGGTTTATCTATATTATTGACCTTTTCAAAAAATCAACTTTTTGATTTATTGATCTGTTGCATAATTCTTTTGTTTTCAATTTCATTTAAGTCTGCTCTAATTTTGGTTATTTCTTTTCTTCTGCTTGGTTTGAGGTTGGAATGTTCTGTCTTCTCCAATTGATTAAGATGTCCCATTAAGTTGTTAACTTCCTTTCTTTCCGTTTTCTTGAGGAAGGCTTGCAGTGCTATAAATTTCCCTCTTAGAACTGCCTTTGCACTATCCCAGAGGTTCTGAGAATTCATGTCTTCATTGTCATTTTGTTCCAAAAATTTGGTAATTTCCTTCTTAATCTCATCTATGACCTAGCTATCCTTCAGCATAAGGTTATTTAACTTCCATGTTTTTGTATGAGTGTGCAGATTCCTGTTGTTATTGAGTTCAACTCCTATTCCATGATGGTTGGATAAGGTGCAAGGAATAATTTCTATTCTTTTAAATTACTGAGGTTAGACTTGTGATCTAAGATGTGATTTATTTTGGAGTATGTTCCATGGGCTGATGAGAAGAATGTGCATTCAATTTTCTTAGGATGAAATGTTCTGTAGATGTCTGTTAAATCCAGTTGTTGAATGGTTAAGTTTAAATCTAATGTTTATTTACTTAGCTTCATTTTGGAGGATCTGTCCAACACTGCTGAAGGACTATTAAAATCTCCAACTGCTATGGAGATGGTGGAAATCAAGTTGCTTTTGTCTATTAGAGTTTTTCTTATAAATTGAGGCAAATTCTTGTGGGGTGCATAAATATTAATAATTGAAATCTCATCATTGAGTAGTACCTTTAACAGATATGAAATGTCTGTCTTTATCCTTCTTTATTTTGGTTGGTTAAAAGCCTATCGTATCTGCAAATAAGATTGCAACACCTGCTTTTTTCTGTTTTCCATTTGCCTGGAATATAGATGACCATCCCTTCACCTTGAGTCTAAATTTATCTTTTAAGGTAAGATGAGATTCTTGTATGCCACAGAATCTGGCCTGCGTTTTTGTATCTAGTCAGCCAACCTATGCCTCTTTAGAGGACAATTTAAACCATTCACATTATTTGCAAACAATGATAAATCTTTAGAAAGTTCAGTGGACATTTTTAATCCTTTCATCACTATAGAAGTTCGAATTTAATAAAAAGTTTCTGGGTGAGTTTACTTTTGCGTTGGAGGATTATGCTGGTCATTATGGAGGATACGTCTGAGAATATCCTGGAGAGCTGGTTTAGTTATAGCAAATTTCTTCAACATGTGGATGTCATTAAAGTATTTAATTTCTCCAGCATAAATGAAACTCAGTTTAGCTGGGTACAGGATCCTGAGTTGAAAGTTCTTTTGTTTTAGGAGATTAAAAGTCGGTGACCATTCTCTTCCACCTTGAAAAGTTTGATCAGAGAGATCTGCAGTTATTCTAATTTTCTTCCTCTTGTAGGTAATGGATTTCTTGTATCTGGTCGTTTTCAGAATTTTCTACTTCATATTAACTTTAATTAAGTTAATTATGATTTGCCTGGGGGATGTCTTATTAGGGTTAAGTCCTGCTGGGTTTCTGAAACTGTCTGCTATCTGAATTTCAGAATCTCTTGGCATGTCTGGAAAGTTCTCTGTCATAATCTCATAAAGAAGAGACTCTGTGCCTTATAATGCCACTTCCTTGTTTTCACGTACCCCTATAAGGCGAATATTGGGTTTCTTCAAGTTATCCCAGAACTGTCTGAGAGAATGATCCATTTCTGCCTTCCATTTCTCTTCCTCTTTGGAAGTTTGGGAGCGTTCGAAAGCTTTGTCTTCCATGTCAGAAATCCTTTCTTCTGCTTGCTCCATTCTGTTACTGGGGGATTCTACTGTATTTCTCAGATCTTTGAGGGCTACAACTTCTTGTCTCAATGTGTCAAAATCTTTGGTCATTTTGTCTTTGAATTCGTTGAATTCTTGAGACATCTTTTGGGTCATCTTTTGGATTACTGCCTGAAATTCTAGTTCCATCTTTCCCTCCATTGCACTGATTTTCTTTGCTATCCAGACTCTGAATTCAATTTCTCACATCTCAGCCATTTGCTTATGCAAGGGATCTTGTGCTGTATCTACCTTGTCATTTCTTGGGGGAGTTGATCTACTCTGATTATTCATATTGCCAGAGTTTTTCTGTTGATTCCACCTCATGATTATTTTTCACTGTTGCCTATGACCATCTTCAGAGTTTGGGAGATTTCTCTCCCAGATCAAACCCAGCAGGATCACTCTGTTGTTGCTGGATCTTTGTAGGGAGTGACACTGTGTATCTCCTCTGGGACTACCCCACCCAGAGAGTTCTGGCTGTGGTAGCATCTCCAGAGTGTGGCACGCCCAGATCAAAGAGCAGGGTATGGGATGGGGCACGTGGTGGCCTTTGCAAAGGGAGCTCGAGGCTCCAGCAGTCTCTGGCTGGGAGGAGGGCTCTGAAGGGAAGGCGGTGGGCCTAGGGCACGGATCAAAGCCTGGTGGGGACCCTGCAGATGCAGGTGAGGCTGGGTGGGGCACACTTGGGCACCACACGAGAGTCTCGGTGGACTTCCTGGCCACTGCTGACCATGGACCAAGGCCCAGCAGCGTGCCAATCAGGTAATGAGGAAGTCCCAGTGGAGTGCCTGGCCACTGCTGGCAGTGGGCCAAGGCCCAGTGGGGTGCCAATTGGGGCAGGTGGGATTCCTGGTGGAGTGGAGTTCCTGGCTGCTGTGGGCGGAGCATAGCCCACAGCCTGGGGCACAGATCGGAGCTGGCGGGCCAAGTCCAGGTGGGGCACAGATCAGCGCTAGGAGGGAGCCCTGGTGGACCTCTTGGCCGCTGCTGGTGGTGGTCTGCCAATCGGGGCCTCGGGGAATCCCAGAGGAGTTCCTGGCCACTGCTGGCAGCAGGCCAAGGCCCAGCTGGGTGTCAAGCAGGGCCACACACCCGGCAGAGTGGAGTTTCTGGCCACTGTAGGCAGTGGGCCTGGGGCACAGGTCAAAGCCCACCGGGGATTCCGGCAGGCTACAGGCTGAGGCCAGGCAGCATGCAGATCAGCACCAGGAGGGAATCCCAGTGGACTTCCTGGCCACTGTTGGTGGTAGGTCAAGGCCCAGCGAGGTGCCAATCAGTGCCCCACAGGGTCCTGGCAGAGTGTAGTTCCTCGCTGCTGTGGGTGGTGGGCCTGGGGCACAGATCGAAGCCAGGTGGGGGTCTCTGTGGGTGGCTGGCCCAAGTCTAGGTGGGGCACAGATTGGCATCACGCAGGAGTCCCAGCGGACTTCCTACCACTGCTGGCATGGGCCAACGCCCAGCAGCGGCCTGACAGAGTTTCTGGTCCCTGTGGGCAGTGGGCCAAGGCCGGGGGTGGGGGGAGGTGGGCACAGATCAGAGCTGTGCAGGGGTCCCAGTGGTGTCCCTGGCCTGGGGGCTGGTGGGTGCTCGGTGGGGCCCCAGAGTCTCTTACCTGGAGGCTGCCTGGTCTGGCAGATAGGGATGGTGGTCACTGCTCAAGTCCTCTGCCTTCAGTTTCAGCAGAGGTCAGGCCTCTGGTGCCTCTGGTAAGGAGGGAAAGGAGTCCTGGAAATTCAGAATTGCAGAAAACTTTAGTTCAGTCTTTCTGCCTGAAGCTTGGTTTCTGGAAGTTGCAGCTTTCCTCAGGGGTGACCTGCAATTATAATCTCTCTCTCTCTCTCAGCTGGGCTCCCAGTCTTCATCTCAACTGGGCAGTTTCTGGAAGTTCTCTTTCCTTTTGGACAGGAACCTCTGTTGGAAGCTGCTTCCAGTCGGCCATCTTGCCCCTCCCTGACGGCCACAGTGTTCTTGACAGCTATTTACACTTGCAGACAGCTAGATTCTGGCGACAGGTCAGTTCGGTGAAAGTGTTTACCTTTTTACCCCTACTGGTTCATTTCGTGGGTTCTAAGTTATCAAATCACCTTAAATATACAACACTTAATTTCCTTCAGCTAATTTCATATCCTTTGGGGAAGTCACATAGAAGTTCTTATTTATTTCTAAAGGTAACACCAATAATGGAATTTAAATACCAAGTCACACAGAAGTTCTTATTTATTTCTAAAGGTAACACCAATAATGGAATTTAAATACCAAGAAAATCAGGAAATTCAGAGTCAGAAATGAAATCAGTGAAGCAAGATTTACTCCCTGTCCATGGATGCTCTGCAGACCATTTGGAGACTTTATCTAGCCTGTGAAGTTTAGAGTTACTGATGCCTGCATCACATCCTCCTCAGGAGATGCGGGTCTAGACTTTGTTCAGGGGCTAAATTTGCTAAAGTATCTTTTTGCCCTTGAGCTGTTCTTTCACCTATAGATCTTCAAACACATTGCACTGGGACTTTTCTAGCAGCTGAGTAACCTGTCTTAGTTCAGAATTCAGCATTTTAGACTCTATTTGTAATCTTACAGGCCTGTCTCTTACAGCAGTGGTTCTCAAATTTTAATTTACAGATAAATATCCTGAGAATCTTATTAAAATGTAGGTCTAAGTCAGTGATCTGGGGTGAAGGCTGAGGCTCTGCATTTTTACAGTGTCCCAGGTAAGGCTGAGACTGTTGTCCAAAAGATTATATTTTATTTTATTTTATTTTTTTTATTGAATCATAGTTGTGTACATTAGTTCAACCATGGGGTACAGTGTGGGGGTTTCACATGCAATCTGAGATATTTTATCAACCCGATTGACATACCATTCATGATATTTTCTCATTTACTATATGAAAACATTCTTGATCTTTGTTTAGAAGTTTTCTCGATTATATTTTAAGTAGCACAATCTTATTAACTAAGCACTTGGATCAACTTGAATGCCAAATCACATACTACAGGACAAATGTGACCTCAGACTTTCATGACACCATCAACCTTAGAGCCTCCCTCTTTAGCAGTGATTTTCAACCCACTTTGTGTCATATCTAAAATTCTCTAAGAGAGAATCTTAGGTGTGACACAAAAATTTTTAAAAAATCATTAAATTATTTTTGAAATATGTTCAAAGAACAGAAAATATATTGGTTTTCTTTACACTATTTTTTTCAATCAATATAATTTAAGTGTGCTGTGGAAGTTTAACTATAGGTTCAAGTGTGCCATAAGATTAAAAAAAAATGTTGAAAAATACTGCTTTATAAGTTTGAGAGACCATGGCTTCTGGGCTTTCTTGTTTTAGGAGAATTAGTTGAGATTCTAGAAGACCATCAGCTATCCAAGGAACTCTTCTCTTTGAACTTAAGTATATTTCTCCTGGCTTTTGTTCATGTAAGTTAAAAAAGAGAGTACAGACAGATGTTTGTGTAGACATGGAGCTTGGGAAAAGGCCATGGCTGCCAAAGTGTTGCCGCCTCCTCCTCTACAACATTTATGCTGAGTCAACAAGATGCTGCAACCAAGGTTCCTTGGCTTATTCCACAGCTTTTTCTTTTTTATGATAATAATAATACAATAGCAATAATAATTATTATTATAATAAAAAGAAAAAGCCATTGAATATTATTATTAATTACAATGAATTTTATTATATAATAATATAATAATTATACATTATATATCATAATATCTTACATATTAGGAGATATATATATCCTAATACATAAGATATAATAATATCTTATAATATAATAATTATCTAATAAGATATAATAATATATTATATATTATAATATCTAAATATATTATTAATATATATTTATAATATAATATAATAGCAATACTATTATACTTAATATAACATAATATATTAATGCAATGTTATGTGAATAATATTATATTATTATAAATATAATTTTTATTATATTATTATATTTATTATGTTTTATAATGAAATATAATGGACTTAATATATATTCATTATATATTTATATATTATGTAAATGTATATAAATATATATTTATATACTTATGTAAATTTATAGTTCTACATATTTATATATTTATAAAAATATATTTATACATATTTATATATAATATGTATATTATATATTATAAGTATATTATGTTATTATTATAATAAAAAAGAAGAAGCCATTGAATATTATTATTTATTATAATTAATAAATGGCTATTGAATATTATTATATTATAATATATTATTATTATTAATTATATATATTATTGATAATATATATTATCAATATAATTATAATACATAACATATATTAATTATAATGAATAATAATATTCAATGGCCTTTTCTTTTTTATTATAATTATTATTATATAATAACATAGCAGGAGATATGGCTTTGCAGTTTACTAGCTATGTGACCTTGGTCAAGGAACTTTACATTGCTATGTTTCAGTATTCTTACCTATAAAATGGGTAACAACAACTTGCAGTGTTGTTGTGAGAATGTGAGTTAACTGTAAAATGCCTGCCAGAATAAATGGTAGGTATGATTATTGGTTTTAATTATAATTGCTATTATTATTGTTAAGGCAACTGGGGACACTGAATAAAGCTGTTTTGTCATTCAGAGTCATTCACTGTGTAGATTTGGTGAGAAAAAAGGTAATTAGTGAATTCTGGTATGGGGACTTAAATGGTTTATTGGATCAGTATTCTGAATACAATTATATTTAAGCTTATTCTGTACACTAACCAGGGCTTTTAGAAAAATTTTAAAAATAGTTGAAGTAATTGTCAACTTTATAATTGGCGAATATGCTTCTAACACACTACTAGATAGAAGTAGGTAATGACTATTTGATTTGCATTTTATCCCATTTCTAACACCTGCCTTAAAGCAGAGAATAAGCAGAAATCTGAGGCAGTAGACATAATGCTTTCTAATGATGAAAGAAAACTTTACTCAAGTCTGCTGTCTGCCCCATTCATTGCACCTTATTCAGTTTCTCTAAATCTCTAAAGAAGAAGGACGTCCCAGCACCTTCCTTAGCCATCATAATAAGGTAATATGACAAAGATTTCTACTTTGTCCAGTGTGTTATCTTTTTGCTTTATTTTTCTGCTTCTCTCCAATTTTCTTCTTTGTCTTCCTTGCCTGGTTCAGGAAGGTGGTGAATACTACCTCATCGATCCATACCTGCATGAAGACCCCTGGGTTCACTTAAGAGAGTCAGTAAATAAAGTGAGTAAAGCAGGCATTAAATCACTCATTGCCTTGCGGAAGCAGATGCAGACAAGCCTGGGGTGGGCCCTATGTGCTCATGCTGGGCCCCCAGGCTGTATACACAAGGCAATTCAACCCCCTGTTCCCTGTGCAAATGACGGCAGAAATCAGGGAAAGGTTCTCCTGCTCCCAGACTCCTCCCCTTCTTCCTCCAGTGTTTTTACAAGTATGGTAATGTTTCTGAGAAATAAAGCATGCTATTTCATGCCCTCTGTGCTTACCCAAACTTCTTTCATAGCCCTCTAAGTTTTCTTTATTTTTTTCCAACAACAATTTTATTTAGGGAGACCTCTTCATTTATTCAGTTCAACAAAATGAAGAGAAGGGCTATAAAAATGACTTTTTGCTTTCTAATTTTAGAAGCTACCATATCACTTAAACCACAACATGAAGGTTCTTTAGGCTCCTTAGTCATCACAACTTGTCTGTGTATGCACTTTTGTACACAAATTCATTTATGCAAAGTGTATAAATGGCTTCTGTGCTTTTTATATACTATTTTTAATGGGGATACTAAGAATGAGAATGTGTGTGAGATACGCTGATAAATGGCTTAATGTATATATTTGCACAGAGTATGTCTATCAACTTAGTACACGCTGCTCTTTGGGGAATTCATAAAAAATGGAATCTCAAAGTTGAAAGAATCCTCAAAAAGATCATCTTTTAAAATGATTCATCTAATGCTTGAACACTCTGGACAACTTCATACTAGGATCTGTCAGCCAAGACTCGAATACCTCAATCATCAGGATACTTCTTACCTCTCTAAGCTTTCTGTTGCATCATTGATTGCCTTTCTTCGTGAGGATTATGTATTGAACTCGTAGCTGTATTTCATAGCACTTGTACTTGTGGCAGTGGCCTGTTTGTAACATGAACCAGAGTTGGAGTTCTGCCTCTGAAAGTCTTGGCACCATGAGTAAGCTGTACATTGGGTGTTCATCTATGCCCTTGTACTGAGCCTGCTTGGGAAGTATATGCCCAGCATGAAGGGTGGCTCTGAAGGTTACCAGTGCTTAGGGATTTATCTCAGCTCCTTGAGGACTCTCTTAACTCTACACCTGTAGCACTCCATCAAGAAGCAGTGAAAGCTTTGGGACAGAAGCCCACGGCATAGCCAGCCTCTTGAAGCCTCTAGCAGGGCCTTAGGGTGAACCCACACTCACAGATGGACTGGCTGCCAAACATTAACTAAAATACTCACACTTGTTTTGACAACAGTCCTCAGGTTAAATTTCACCAAGTGCTATTTTGGGTCAAGAGCTATGACAGAAATGTCTTCAGATTCCAGGTGACTATAGTGCCTCTCTCTGCAAAGCCACCTTTCAGCATGTTCCATTTGCTATGCTTTCAATATTGGTGCCTTTACAAGATTCACCCCCAAAAGGCAAGTGGGGAAGCCTGGAAAGGACTTCTGGGGAATAGTCCCTGGGACAAGTCACTCCAAAAGTCTCCCTGCCTAAGTTGACTCATTCTTTGATATGTGGAAGCAGCAGCAAGAGGTGGCTTCCAAGTGCCTGTCTGTGATGATGGATAAGTTTGGCCCTGCAGCCTGAGGAACAGATAGGAGTCAGCAGAACGCAGATGTTGCAACGAAGCCAAATTAACCTTTAATGGGAATGTACAAGTTGGTCACTTACTAGGATATCTAATTGCCTAACCTAATTACAATGCAAGAACTAACTTCACAGAATGGACTCTGACCTAAAATATTCCACGTCTTCCTAAAGTTGGGACAGCAATGGATTCATGTGTATGCAGCTTTAAAAAAAAAATCTCTCAATCATTTCACAGCCAAGAAGAGCATGAGCTGAAATGCATACTGTCTGGAGTCCTTCTGCTGGGAAGTTGAAGCTCAGGGTAGGAGATATTTGAGCTTTATCTGATTAGACTGCGTCAAGTACACATTTAGTACAGAACAAAGCAAGAATCTAATCCTATGGGAGTTCTTGGGAGAGAAATACCCTCTTCTGTAGAAATATTGCCCGAGAAATATGCATTTCGTTGCTTAGAGACATGAATCTATTTTTTTTTTTCCATTAGGAAATACTGTATGATAACTGATTAAAGTACTTGGCCATGTAGAACTGTGTGGAAGAAGTTGCTAACATGAGTGACTAAATGTATCTTGGGTAGCTTTTATTCCCTCAAATTAAAATGGAGGTGGTAGCTTGACCTCCTGTCTAGAATTGGTTTCTAGAATTATCAAACTTTTAGGGAGTCTGTTTCTGATTCCAAGGGTACCACGAAGAAGTACAAAGTCTACTGAATAGAGACTTTGGTAGAATGAAGAAGAAAAGGAAATTAAGGAAAGAAATCATTAGCATAAATGGGATCAGAAAATATCCACAAAATGTTGTCACAGTGTGTATGCTATGATTACACTAGACTGGCAAGTCCAGCAGAAATGAAGTTTGCACATCTGATCCAAGGTTCTGTAAACTTGTAAAAGGTGCTGATCATGCATTAAATCTGGACCACCTAATTAATCTTCCATAATCTTTCATATGCAAGCTATTCAGAAATAAGAGGTCTAGTGCATAGTATCAAATGCCTGAGCTTTGGAGAAAAACAGGCTGGTTTGGAGCTTCAAATTTTTTTTAATAAAATAAAGATAATAACACCTGTCTTACAAGGCCATTGGGTAGATTTCAGATCTAAGTTGTGAGGTACTGGATAGAATAAGCTTATTCTTGTCAAGTATAATGATTGATAATAATACTAAAGATTGTTTCTGTAGCTCATTATTATGGGGGAATGTTTAGATTTAAGGAACTTCCTAAGAGAGCAAAGGGGCCTGGAAATTCCATCCGAACTAGGTAAAATGGTAGAAAATGTGGCCCATTTATTCTGGAGAAGAGGTATTTCTGTCTGATGCAGCCATTTCTGACTTCCACAAATACAGTTAAATGAGCACTGTCTAGAAGACAAAGAAAAAAAGAATTGAAAACACACAAATATTTTAAATATCTATTATCAATATTCTTCTGACAGGAAACCAGTGAAAATCTCAGTAGGAAAATGGAGACTAAAATAATAAAATGGAAATTCTAGAACTGAAAACTACAATATCTGAAATGGAAAATTTGCTAAATTGGATTTCTTTCAGATTAGATACAAAAAGAAGAAAATATTCCTGGATTTGAAGACTTTGAATTAGAAACTATGCAAATCAAAACATGGAAAAAGCAAAGTCTGGCAAGAAAATGAACAACAAACAGAACTGTAGTGACTTGTAAGCAAAATGAGGCAGTATAACATATCTGTAATTAAAACGCCAGAAGAATATAAAAAAGAATATTGACACAGAAAAAAAAATATTTATTTATTTATGGATCAAATCTAATTCATACTTTGCATTTTAAATTTTAATGCACATTGCCAGACTGTTTTAAGAAAAGGTTATAGCAATTTCTAGTCCCACTAGTTGTGTTGGAGCTATTATTTCCCATATTCTCATTAGCACTGGATATCGGTGCTCTTTTTTGTTGTTGTTAATTTCAGAATATTACTGGAGTACACATGTTTTGGTTACATAATTTGCTTTTGAACATTTTAGGTCAAAGTTATAAGTGGGCCCTTCACCCAAAATGTCTGCATTGTACCAGTTAGGAGTGAATGAGCCCATCTCCTCCTCCCCCTCCCACCTGTTTCATTTCCATGGGGTTTTACTTCCACATCCACATGTGCACGTAAGTGTTGATCTACTAGTTCCTGTTTAGTATTAAGTACATGTGGTGCTCAGTTTTCCATTCTTGTCCTTCACGTAGAAGAATGGTCTCCAGTTCCATCCAGGTTGATACAAAAGATATTAGATCACCATTTTTTTACGGTTGACTAGCAGATATTTAATATATGTATATACATATACCATATTTTATTAATCCATTCATGTACAGGTGGGCACTTGAGTTTCTTCCATCTCTTTGCATTTGTGAATTGTGCTGCTATAAACATTCAAGTGCAAGTATCTTTTTTATAGGATGGCTTCTTTTCCTTTGGGCAAATACCTAGTCGTGGGATTGCTGAATCAAATGGTTGGTCTACTTTTAGTCATTTGAGGTATTTCCATATAACTTTCTGTAGAGGTTGTACTAATTTGTGGTCCTACCAATAGTATGTAAGTCTTCTTTTTTCTGAACCCATGCTAGCACTTATTGTTTCGGGACCTTTTGAGAATAGTCATTCTTGTGGTTTTATTTGGATTTCCCTGATAGTTAGAGATGTTGAGAATTTTTTTATGTGTTTGTTGCTCATTAGACTATTTTCCTTTGAAAAGTTTCTGTTCATGTCTTTTGCTCACTTTTTTTTCTATGCCTATATTTACCCACTTTTTAATGGGGCTGTTTGATTTTTTTCTTGGTGATGATTCACATGAGTTCTTCATAGATTCTGGTTATCAGACCTTTATTGGATGTATAGTATCCAAATATTTTCTCCCATTCTGTTGGTTGCCTATTTGTTTTATGGATGGTGTTCTCAGCTGTGCAGAAGATTTTTAATCTGATCAAGTCCCATTTACTTATTTATTTGTATTATTGCTGTGATTGCAATTGGAGTCTTCTTCATAAATTCTTTGCCTAGGCTGATTATCCATAAGAGTTTTTTCAACATTTTCTTTTAGAATTCTTACAGTTTCATGTGTTAGGTTTAAGTTATTCATCCAATGGGAATTAATTTTTTGTGAGTAATGATTGGTGTGGATTCTTTCTCAAACTTTTACATGTGGCTATCCACTTTTCTCAGCATTATTTTTCAATTAGGATTCTTTTCCCCAGTGTATGTTTTTGTTTGTCTTGTCAAAGATCAGATAGCTACATGAGGATAATTTCATATGTAGGTTCTCTGTTCTGATCCATAGGTCTGTATTTCTGCTTTTGTGCCAGTACCATGCTTTCTTTGTTACTATATCCTTGAAGTATAGCTTGAAGTCTGATAAAGCAGTGCCTCTCTCTCTCTCTCTCTCTCTCTCTTTTATTTTTAATTGATTAAGGTTGTATTTGGTGTTCAGGGTCTTTTCTGGTTTCATATAACGTGTAGATCCATTTTTTTCTAGATCTACAAAAAATGATGTTGGTTATTTTAATGGGAATTGCATTGAATCTTTAAACCACTTTGGGTAGTACAGACATCTTGACAATGTTGATTATCCTGATCCATGATCATGGTATGTTTTTCCACCTGCAATTCCACTGCACTTTCCTTACTTAGTTTTTCATAGTCCTCCCCAGAGAGGTCTTTCACCTCCTCAGTTATAACTATATTCCTAGGTATTTTATTTTCTTTGCTGCCATTGTGAAGGACAAGTTATTTATCCATGCCAGTAATCTTTTGACAGACTCTTTAGGTTTTATAGATATAAGATCAAATCAGAAGCAAAAAGTAATGGTTTGACCTCTTCTTTCTCCATTTGTACACCCCTGTATTTCCTTCTCTTGTCTGATTACTGTCAAGGATTTCCAGAACTAAGTTGATAGTGGGCACCCTTGTCTGATTCTAGTTCTGAGTGGAAATGCTTTCAATTGTTCCCCATTTAGTATGATATTGGCCATGGGTTTATCATATATGGCTTCTATAATTTTGAGGTAAGTGCCATCTATGTCTGTTTTGTTGAGCATTCTTATCATAAAAGGGTGCTGAATTTCATCAAATGCATCTATTGAGAGAATCATATGATCTTTGATTTTAGTTCTATTTATGCGGTGAATTAATTGCATTTATAAATTTGCGTATGTTGAACCATCTTTGAAACTCTGGAATGAAGCCCACTTGATCCTGGTGAATTATTTTTTTTAATATCACAAATGCAGTTGAGTTCTATTTTCTTGTTTTTTTATCGAGGATTTTTAGATCTATATTCATAAGGGATACTGGTCTGTTATTTTCTGTTTTTGCTGAATCCTTTCCTAGATTTTCTTTCACAGTGATATTGGTTTCATAAAACATGTTAGGGAAGATTCCTTCTTCCTCAATGTTATGGAATAATTTCTGCAGGATAGATATTAGTTCTTTTCATGTAGGGTAAAATTCAGGTGTGAAACCATCTGGTCTGGGACTTTTTTGTTGTTGGAAGATTTTGTATTACTGCTTCTATTTTAGTACCTGATACTGGTCTGTTTGAGATCCTATTTATTCCTCATTATGTCTAGGGAAGTAGTATGTTTCCAAGAATTTGTCCATTTCCTCCACATTTTCAAGTTTATGAGCACAGACGTGTTTATAGTACTTAGAGATGATGTTTTGTGATATAACTTGTGATTTTTTTATTTTTCATTTCTGATTGACTTTCTTAAAGTCCTTTCTTTTTTATTTCTGGTTAATCTAGCAAGAAGCCTGTCAATTTTGTTTATCTTCTCAAAGAACCAACTTTTTTTCACTAGTTTTCTGTATAACTCTTTGTTCTTAATTTTATTTAGTTCTGCTTTGATCTTGATTGTTTTGTTTCTTCTGCTGGGTTTAAAATTAGTTTTCTCTTCCTTTTCCAGTTCCTTTTGATAATTCATTAGACTGATGATCTGTTATATTTCTTTTTTTTTTTTTTTCAGTTTGTTTGTTTGTTTGTTCTTTTGGCTGGAGCTGGGTTTGAACACACCACCTCTGGCATAGGGGCCAGTGACCTACTCCTTTGAGCTACAGTTGCTGCCTGATTTGTGATATTTCTGTCTCTTGGATGTAAGCATTATGATTACAGGTTTTGTTTTCAGGACTGCTTTATCTGTACCCCATAGATTTTAATAATTTGTGTTCCCATTGTCATTTAGTTGAAAGAATCTTCTGATTTAGGAAGATGGTGGCCGAGTAGCAGCTTCTGTGCAGCCAGGCACAGTGAGAGTGGGGAGAGAAGACTCCAGGCATCTCTGGCCAGTGAGTTTTGCCCAGAGGCTTCCCTTTGGTGACACAGAAAGTCAGTGAGAGACTTCTGGATCCCACAAGGAGGACAGAAGTGATGGAAAACTGTCAAGTGGTAGGTGCGTTTGTTCAGTCAGAGGCTGCTTGCAGCTATAACCATAGCAACAGCAAGACTGCAAACAGGAAAAGCCTTACCTGTGGGCTGTTTTGTGTTTTTTTGGACATGGGCACTGACTGAACTGCCTTGGGAGATCTTGGGCCAGTGTGCAGATGACTTTGGGTGTTGTCTGGGGCCCTGGACTGAGCCATGGAGCTGGAAAGAAGCTCATATTGTTCAGCTGTGGGCTGCCTCTGTGTGTTACAGTGCCAGGATTGGCTGGGAGACATTGGGCAAGTAATCTAGTGACTGAGCTGCCCAAAGGTGGGGACTGAGATGCTGGGCAAGTGTGGAGATCCAAGTGTTTGGCAGATTAACAGCGTTGGCCCTCAGGGGCATAGAGGGAGCCTGGATTGGCTCACTGGATAAGCAGGCAGCCATACCAGGAGAGATCCTAAGGATAAGTGCTTTCCTTGGAAAGCTTCTGCTTGGCCAGGGTTCATGGTTTGGAGTGTCTTTTGAGTGGGCTGAGGAGTTATTTGGGCTCCCAAGACTGCAGGGTCTGAGAAATCAGTAGAGGCCTCCAGTTTCCATCTCATACAGCAGTATCAACATTGTGATTAGCATCTCATACCTCAGAAGATCACTTGTTGCCCAGTCAATATTTAGCAAGATATATATACTTTGGTTTTTTGGTTTTTGTTTTTTTTTCTTAATTCCAACATTTTTCTTGACATTTTTATTTCTTTTTGTATTTTTTCACTGTTCTAGTTTAAATACAATCTTCCATTTTGCCTTTTTATTAATTACAATTTCATTTTTGCTAGTGTTTATGCCCCTGTTATTTGTTTTTTCTCCCCCAATTTTATCCCATAATGGTTTTTGCTTGTTTGTTTTGATTTGATTTACAGTATTTTTGTCTTTCATCTCTACCTGGTGGAGGTGGGGTATTGTGTCTGAGCTGGCTGGCAAAGAGCTGTTGACCTCAAGGGAATCACACAACCCGGCACCCCTGGAGGTTGAGGGTCTTTGTGGTTGGGTCATAGTACCCTACTATATACCTATATTATTCCTGTTTCTTTCTTTTGGTCCCTTTCTTCTTTTTATCAGTATTTCCCTTTACTTACCCCCTCTTACTTCTCTTTTTCTTTTTCTTTTTAAAATCTTTTTTCCCTTCTTGCTCTTCAATCTTCTAATACCTCTGGTCTTGTACCAAAAAGACTCATTAAAACTTTAGGCCAGTGGAACAGTAACTTTTAAAGAGCAAGAAGAAGTGAAAGGAAAATTAGGGTAAGGAAACAGATACAAGAAAGCACTCATGAATAAGACTCAGTAGAAAAATTTTGGCAACATGAAATCCCAGGCCAGAGTAACCCCTTCTAGGGATCGTGAGGTAGCTACAGCAAAGGATTCCGCCTGGAGGGAAATGTTAGAAATGTCAGAAGGGGAATTTAAAAATACAGATGATGACAATAATGAAGGAAATTGCTGGGAAAGTGGAAAATAATTTAAAAAATGAAATAAAATTTAAAAAATGAAATAAATTGCTGAGAAAGTAGATAATAACCAAAAGGAAATCCAAAACCAGAATCAAATCAGAGATGAATGATGATACGAAGAATATAGAAAGGATATAGCAGAGCTGAAGGAACTGAAGCAGTCAATTAGGGAACTTAAGGATGCAATAGAAAGTATCAACAACAGATTAGATCTTGCAGAAGAAAGAATCTCTGAGGTAGAGGATAAACATCTTGAGATAACTCAGATAGTTAAAGAGGCGGAAAAGAAGAGAGAGAAAGCAGAATGTTCACTGACAGAATTATGGGATGCTATGAAGGTGTAAACATATGAATTATAGGTATCCCAGAGGGGAAGAAGAATGTCCCAGAGGAATGGAAGCCATTCTAGAGAATATTATAAATGAAAATTTCCCAAATATCACCAAAGATTCCGACATAGTCCTTTCAGAGGGATATCAGTCCCCTGGTTTCCTCAACTCAAACAGAGCTTTTCCAAGGCATATTGTGATAAATTTATTTAAAGTCAAGACAAAAGAAAAGATTTTGCAAGCTGCCAGGAGTAAGCGCCAACTGACCTACAGGGTCAAACCTATTAGGGTGACCATGGACTTCTCTAATGAAAGTTTTCAAGCCAGAAGGCAATGGTCATCAATCTTTAGCCTACTTAAACAGAACAATTTCCAGCCCAGAATTCTATAACCCACTAAGTAAAATTGACAGAGAAATCAAATCTTTTATTGATATGCAAACATGGAGGAAATATACCACAACAAGACCACCTTTATAGGAAATATTTCAACCTGTCCTACACACTGACCATCACAATTGACCTTCAGCAAAGTAAACACCCAGAAATTATAGGACAGAACTTAGTTTCCACAATGATGCAAAAGACAAAACTAAGCAATGGACTTTCACAAAACAAGATGAATAAAACACTACCACACTTATCAATTATCTCAACTAATGTCAATTGAAAGTCACAAAAAAGTCTGAATTCCCCACTGAAGAGGCAAAGATTGGCTGATTGAATTAAAAAACACAAGATATCTATTTTCTGTCTGCAGGAAATACACCTCACATCAAAAGACAAATTAAAACTCAGAGTTAAGGGTTGGAAGTCAATTTTTCATGCAAACGGAATTCAGAAGAAAAGAGGGGTTGCAATCTTATTTTAGGATAAATGTGGATTTAAAGCAACTAAAGTAAAAAAAAACAAAAACAATGACAGCCACTTCATATTTGTCAAAGGAAAAATACAAAAAGAAGACATTTCAATTCTAAATCTTTATGCACCCAATTAAAATGCTCCGAGATTCTTGAAACAGACCTTGCTTAGTCTGAGCAATATGATATCCTATAACACCATAATAACAGGGGACTTCAATATTCCTCTCTCAGAGCTGGACAGATTCTCTAAACAGAAATTAAATAAAGATATTAGAGATTTAAATGAGATCTTAGAACAACTGTGCTTGAACAGAACATTCCATCCCAAAGATATAGAATATACATTCTTCTCATCATCCCATGGAACATTCTCTAAAATTGATCATATACTAGGACACAAAATAAACCTCAGCAGGATCAAAAGAATTGAAATTCTACCTTGCATCTTTTCAGACCACAAGGCACTAAAAGTTGAACTCAACTCCAACAAAAATGCTCAACCTCATACAAAGGCATGGAAGTTAAACAACCTTATGCTGAATGAGTTGGGTGCAGGAAGAAATAAAAGAGGAAGTCATTAACTTCCTTAAGTATAACAACAATGAAGACACAAACTACGAAAACCTATGGGATACAGCAAAAGCAGTCCTTAGAGGAAAATTTATCACTTTAGAAGCATACCTTTGAAAAACAGAAAGAGAGCTCATTGGAAAAATAACAATCTAAGCCTAAACCCAGAAGAAAAAAAGGAATATCCAAAATGAAATAAGAGATCAATGAAATTGAAAACAAAAGAATCGTTCAGAAAGTTAATGTAACAAAGAGTTGGTTTTTGGAAAAAACAAATAAAATAGATAAGCCTCTGGTCAGACTAACCAGAAATAAAAAAGTAAAGTCTCTAGTAACCTCAATCAGAAATAATAAAGGGGAAATAACAACTGGTGCCACAGAAATACAAGAGATTATCTCTGAATACTACCAGAAACTTTATGCCCAGATATTTGACAATGTGAAGGAAATGGATCAATATTTTGAATCATACCCTCTCCCTAGACTTAGCCCAGATGAAATAGAGCCCCTGAACAGACCAATCTCAAGCACAGAGATCAAAGAAACAATAAAAAATCTCCCAACAGAAAAATGCCCCAGTCCACATGGGTTCACACCAGAATTCTATCAAACCTTCAAAGAAGAGCTTATTCCTATACTGCAGAAATTATTACAAAAAATTGAGGAAGAAGGAATCTTTCCCAACATGTTCTATGAAGCAAACATCACCCTGATACCAAAACCAGGAAAAGACCCAACTAAAAAGGAGAATTTCAGACCACTTTCACTCATGAATATAGATGCAAAAATTCTAAACAAAATATTAGCCAATAGATAACAGCTTATCATCAAAAAGGTCATACATCATGGATCAAGTAGTTTTCATCCCAGGGATGCAAGGCTGGTTTAATATACAGAAGTCCATAAATGTTGTTCTCTGTATCAACAGAAGCAAAACCAAAGACTATACGATCCTCTTAATAGATGCAGAAAAAGCATTTGATAAAATCCTGCATCCTTTTCTAATTAGAACACTGAAGAGTATACGCATAGGTGGCACATCCATCTCTTAAACTGATCAAAGCTATCTATGACAAACTGTCAGCTAATATTTTACTGAATGGAGTAAAACTGAAGGTTTTTCTTCTTAGAACTGGGAACAGACAAGGTTGTCCTCTGACACCATTACTATTCAACATAGTGCTGGAAGTTCTAGCCAAAACAATTAGACAAGAGAATATAATCAAGAGTATCCAAATGGGTGCAGAGGAGATCAAACTCTCCCTTTTTTGCTGATGATATGATCTTATACTTAGAGAACCCCAAAGACTCAACCACAAGACTCTTGGAAGTCATCAAAAAATACAGTAATGTCTCAGGATATAAATCAATGTCCACAAGTCAGTCCCTTTGTATACGCCAATAACAGCCAAGATGAGAGGTTAATTAAGGACACGACTCCCTTTACCATAGCCCCAAAGAAAATGAAATACTTAGGAATATACCTAATAAAAGAGGTGAAGGACCTCTATAAAGAAAATTATGAAACTCTAAGAAAGGAAATAGCAGAGGATATTAACAAATGAAAGAACATACCATGCTCATGGCTGGGAAGAATCAACATTGTTAAAATGTCTATACTACCCAGAGCAATTTACCTATTCAACACCATCCCTATTAAAATACTAGCATCCTACTTTCAAGACTTGAAAAAAATGATTCTGCATTTTGTATGGAACCAGAAAAAAACCCGCATAACTAAGGCAGGTCTTAATAATAAAAACAAAGCTGGGGTTATCATCATACCCAGATTTTAAATTGCATTACAAGGCCATAGTGGTCAAGACAGCATGGTACTGGCACAAAAATTGAGACATAGACATTTGGAATCAAATAGAAAACCTGGAAATGAAACCAACAACTTACAGCCATCTAAACTTTGATAAGCCAAACAAGAATGTGCACTGGGGGAAAGACACCCTATTCAATAAACGGTGCTGGGAGAATTGGATATCCTCATGTAAAAGACTGAAACTGGACCTGCACCTTTCTCCACTCAAAAATTGATTCAAGATAGTTAAAGGATTCAAATTTAATGCATGAAATGATAAAAATCCTCAAAGAAAGAATTTTTTGAGGAAAAACACTGGAAGATATTGGCTTGGGGAAAGACTTTAAGAGGAAGACTGCCATGGCAATGGCAACAACAGCAATAATAAACAAATGGGATTTAATTAAACTGAAAAGCTTTTGTATGTCCAAGGAGACAACAACCAAAGAAAATAGACAACCTACTCAATGGGAAAGAATATTTGCATATTTTGAATCAGACAAAAGTTTAATAACCATTTTCTATACAGAACTTCAATTAATCTACAAGAAAAAACCCAACAATCCCATACACTAATGGGGAAGAGAGATGAGTAAAATCTTCTCTAAAGACGACAGACAAATGGCCAGTAAACACATGAAAAAATGCTCTTCTTCTCTAATTATTAGAGAAATGCAAATTAAAACATCCTGAGGTATCATCTAACCCCACCAAGAATGGCCTATATCACAAAATCTCAAAATTGCAGATGCTGGCATGGATGTGGAGAGAAAGGAACACTTTTACACTGCTGGTGGGACTGCAAACTAATACATCCTTTTGGAAGAAAGTATGGAGAAACCTCAAAGAACTTAACTTAGGGCGGCACCTGTGGCTCTTCGAGTAGGGCACCAGCCCATATACCGAAGGTGCTGGGTTCAAACCACATTGGCCAAACTGCACAAACAGAAAAATAGCCAGGTGTTGTGGTGGGCACCTTTAGTCCTAGCTACTTGGAAGGCTGAGGCAAGAGAATCACCCAAGCCCAGGAGTTAGAGGTTTCTGTGAGCTGTGTGATGCCATGGGACTCTACCGAGGGGGGATAAAGTGAGACTCTGACTCTACAAAAAAAAAAAAAGAACTCAACCTAGATCTCCTATTTGATCCTGCAATCTCATTACTGGGCATCCATCCAGAATACCCCCCCCCTTTTTTTTTAATAAAAGCACTTGTACTAGGCTGTTTATCGCAGCCCAATTTACAATTGCTAAAATGTGGAAACAGCCCAAACGTCCTTCAACCCAGGAATGGATTGGTAAGCTGTGGCATATGTATACCATGGAATGTTATTCAGCCATCAAAAAAATGGAGATTTTGCAGCATTTGTACTAACCTGGATGGAGGTGGAACATCAAAGAAATGGAGCAGTATGAATCCTATGTATTCAACTTTGATATGAGGACAATTAATGACACGATGGGGCATGGGGGAAGGGAGACCAGACAGAGAAGGAGGAAGGGGAAGGGGGAGGGGAAGGAAAAAAGAACATTAAAAAAAAAGAAAAGAAAATAGTGACTAATTCTCACATAAATTGGATTTAATTTTGACCAAAGTACATTACTTAAACATTAATTTTTAATTCAACTTGTTAATATGTTGTTTAGGATATTGCATCCTCACTTATAAGTGAAATATGTTTATAAATTCCCCTTTATAATA